>PVJA010053306.1:0-12023 GCA_004027025.1 Myocastor coypus
TCTCACTGTGCAGTTGAGGCTGGCCTTGAGCTCACTTTTGTAGCCCAGGCTGGTCTCGAACTCGCACTGATCCTCCTGCCTCCGCCTCCTGAGTGCTGGGATTACAGGCGTGAGCCACCACGCCCGGCTGAGCTCTGATTTCTTAAGCATAAATAAATATGGTAGTGGACATGATGGTGCTAAACTAAAGAAACTAAGCTCTAAAGTCAAAGAAATTTTATATATATATTTGTTTTCACTTAGCTACCATTTAAAAACCAGGAGCTTAATCAATGATTTCCAACATAGGAGAATTAAGAATTCAGAAAACCCTAAGAAAGAAAAGCAAAACAAGACTTAGTCTATACATACTATAGTCAAACTCCTGAGGCCAAAGAAAGGAAAACTTAAATGCAGCAGAGAAAAGCAATGCAATGTATATAGGGGAACCATAACATGATATGTGGCTCATCAGAAACAAGGGAAGCTCAGAAACAGTGGAACACAAGTGCTCAAAGAAAATGATGTGTCAGTCAAGGCCTGCATAGCCAGTGGAATTAGCTCTTGAAAGTGAAAATGATGAGCATTAACTGAAAGAATTATTTGCTGGATGCCTTACATACATTATTTGTTTTAATTTTGGCCAGTAGGTAGCGAAGGTGGCTTTCTTTCTTATTTCCACTTTGTAGAAGGGAGGGCTATGAAATAGAAGAAAAGCCAACTTATTTGAGGCCCTGGAAATGGATGAGACCTGAAGCCAAGTCTGTTAGTTATCAAAGGTCATTTTGATACATTCTAGCTTCTGAAGTTTCATTCTAGATCTTTCCCTGCCTCCAAGTTACTTTCCTTTAAACTAGTACTATCTGACACTGCTAGATGAATCCTAAACATCAATTCCTTGATGCTAACTTTGAATTCAGAATTTTTGAATTACTTTTCTTAACTAACATGAAGACCAAATTCCTTGGCCTGATTTGCAAGGAACTTTATATTTTGGCACTTCTGTATTATTTCTACATGATTTTAAAAATATTTATCAATTGGACTGCTTTAGCTCAAGTCTACCAATTCTTACCTCTTCATTGGATAAAATCTACCTACTATTTTTTTTTTTAAATGTATCTGGTCGCAGCACTGGGATTACAGATGTGTACCATCATGCGAGGTCTCAGTGGCCAGCTCAGCTTGCCTGGGGAGGGACCAGTGCAGTAACTATGCTGGGGATCAAATCCTGGAATCTGTGCTTGCCTAAGCAGGAGTTTACTGTGTTCAACTATCTCGTTGGCCCAAAAATCTATCTACATTTAAGAGTAACTCAGAACTTGTATTTTTAAGTTAATCTCTGATCTGTTTTTCATTCATTTTGCTATTGTTACATGTCCACATTCCAGTACCTGAACATATGTGCTACTTTATTTTGTGATTTAATCTCTCTCTGTCTCTCAAAAATTTGTGAATGTATGTGTATATATTTTTTCATCCAATTCAATTGTAATAGATATATGTATATACATGTTTATCTATCTATCTGTCTATCTATCTATCTATCTATCTATCTATCTATCTATCTATCTATCTATCTTTGGCCTCTACAATTATAAGAGGTACTAAGAGTGGTGGTCACTGGATTTCAGATATTTGTTAGTACAGCAAACTTCTGCTGGTCATTGGGATTACTGCACATGTTTTTTTTTTTAAGTTTCTTCTTTTAGGACCAGCAACGTATTCAGTTTTCTGTGATGTAGGATGGCCTTTAGGGTCCCCCAAATGAGGCTAACACCATCTGTTGAAAAAGCGTCTCACTATTTTTTAAATTTTCCTGAAATGTGTATACATTCTTTGGTAGACTCTGTATGCAGATATATACTATGTAGGTATGTATTTGTTTATATGCCTATATATGATAATATGACTGTATTGGAAATAAGTCATATCTTATTTTTTTCTTTAGCAAGACCTTATTATAGTACATTCCATATTATAACAACCCATTACATATTTATTGCATGATGCTTTATGGCTTCCAGTTAAAAATGCAATATTAAAATCAAGTAATAAGAGAAAAATCATATCCTGGCATTTAAAGTGATCCCAGGTGATTAGAAATTTATGTCACTCTGGAGTGTTATTAAGCTCAAATCTGAAGGAAGCAGAAATTTACTTTTTTCTTCCATTCTCAGTAGACTAACCAAATGCTTATGAATTTCTTCCCAGTCATTGTACAGGAACAGGGAAAATCAGTCCTGCTGTGAGTGGTCACGGAAACTCACAGATCATAAATTTTGTAAGCTAAGATGGTAGCCAACTGCAATTTGATGAGACAGGTAGAGCAGTTTTCTTCACATATAAAGTGTAAAACATTGTGAACTTTGCATGCCTGTGAAAAGTGAACTGACCAAATTAATTTGTCCCCAAAACAAACTTGGATATAGTTTTAAGAGTGGTGGAGGAGGGTAAGTGCACTACTCTGGAAACATTATTGATTTCATAATGGAAACCAAAAAGCTTAAAAATTATAATTGAGAAGACTTATGTCTCTGTGTTAGCTTCTCTCTTAAAGTGTGATCTATCTGTAAAACAAAACTGGGTGTGTAATTAGAATGGATGTGTCTGATTTTTGTTTTTGTTTATATAAATATATATATATATAAATATATATAAATAAATATATATATATTTATATATATAAATATATATAATATATATAATATATATAAATAAATATATAATATATAATATATATATAAATATATAATATATAATATATATTATTATATAATTATATAATATATTATTATTATATAATTATATAATATATATTATTTATATAATAAATATATAATATATAATATATTATATATTATATATATATATATATATATATATATATATATATATTTGGTGCTTTAAACAGTTCATTTAACTGAAATGGACTTATATTTGTTAAGGGGGTAGGTGGAGATGATTGTGTAGGAAGGGGAGGATGAGATCAGGTAAAGAAACAGCCAGGAGCAGTTTTCTTGGGAGAGTAGGATGGGAGTCACCAGGTCTTCACATGGTGACTTCGTCAGATTAGGGATGAAGAAAGAACAAAGCTGTGACAACAAGTCTTTCTCCTACCTTGGAAACACGTCCAGCCAGGAAAAAATCAAGCATCAGTGTTTAAGACACAAAGATCATGAGGAGTTGGAACCAAGCTACAGCTTTGGATTGGATTTTGGATTGGCCTCTCTACTGCAGACAGCAGCACACTGAATGGCCTTTTCATTAATCTTGCAGTAAAAGTGACAAGGTATCCAGGCATGTTGCAAATGGCTAAACTTCCATCACTCATTGGAAGGGTCTTCCCAAACTGGTGTCTTCAAGCAACGGGCTACATGTTGGGGATGCCCAGTGGTGAATAAGATAGATGTTTATTGTCACTGGAAGAAGATTGATAGGAAGAACATGTGCTTGATTTTTTTGATATCTGAAATTAAGGATCACCATCAAAATTTATTTTGTCTCTGTTACTGTAATCGCCTACACATAAACCCCTACTGTTTGGATGAAGTGATCTAATAGTAAACTAAACTAAAATATATGTAGGAATATTAAGACTTGAAGCATCCTTTCACCTGTGCCATTTCTTTTATCCTCACTGAGTGCCCACTTCCTCTCCTGAAAGGCAAGGCATAAGGATGCTTGTCTTGCATTGATAGCCACGTATAGCCACCCAGCCAGCCAGCCAGAGATTATACTGCCAATTGTGAAGATCAGCAGTTGATAGATGCTGCATCTAAACCTTAGAGAAGATACAAGAGCTTTTTGTGGTTGGATATATAGCCAACAGAAAAACTAGGACTTAGAGCCTTTGAGCTCTAAAGACTACGGATTTCCAATTCTCTGTCAGTTTTTGTTCAGCTGACCCACCGATCAAGCTGAAGCTAGAAATAGCCTCTTAGAATTTCTCCAGACTTAGTGTTTCACAGAAGTTGGCCACATGTTTTTTGGAGAGCCATATAAAAAGGATATAGTTGAACAGGAAAGAGTAAAGAAGAGACAAACAAGATTATTTGAAGGTAGTAATAATATTTAACCACAAGCTGACTACCCCCAAATAATCATTTTTTGCACATCCTTGTAGTCATTATGTTAGAATGCAATATGTTTTCCTGTATGTTCTTAGTGTCCTAAACCCTAGTCATGGTAGAGTTGCTTTGGATTTTGTCTCATAAAACATTAGCACAAGAAATGAAATTTGAGAATATTTGGTCAACACATATCAATATTCAGAGCAGAAAGCCATCTCTGTAAATGAAAACTGAATAGTAAGGAGGGAAAAAAGTAATGTAAGGAATTATTTTCTACAAGTAATTGTTTACAAAATAATCATCAAATAGCTTGGCCATAGGATTATTATTGCAATTTACTGCATTTGAAATTACATTATCATTTGGGGCCCAAGTGAACCTCTGCAGACCCTGACAGAGGGAAGCTTCCTAAAACAATTTGTTGCATGAAGAGGCAGGTAACTTATATATACATACACTTTGAAAATAATAAACAATTTATTAACCATAAGATTACTGTTTATATGTTTGTGTCACCATCAGTTAAATTTACTAAATATTTTGCATGGATATTTTTAATAGTACAGAAAAGAGTGTGTATGGTATAGAGTATTGAACAGTTGAAACTAAAAGAAATTTGTGCTATAATTAAGGTTTGGCTATTTGTATATATATGTGTGCGTGTGTATGTTTATTAGAGAAGGAGTTAGAGTCATGACCAAACAAAAGAAGAAAGAAATGTAAGGTGTTACTAGTGTTTGTGATATGCTAGAGATATGTACTTATAAAAAATTGCAATAACAGTAATTAATAGTAACTATCTAGACAGCTCTATCCTATTATTTGTAAATTATATATATATATATATATATATATGCATATAGTGTTTATTTTTTATCATTTTATTTATTTATTTACTTTTTTGGTGGTACCAGGGATTGAACTCAGGACCTTGCACTTGACAGGCAAGCAGTTATACTACTGAGCTATCTCCCTGGCCCTGTAAATGATAATTTGCTTGTTGCATTTTAGCCTTTTGGCTAAGATAATAATTTACCAACAAGAATGAGTCCAATTATAGATCAAAGTGAAGTGGTAAAAATGTTAATTAATTTACTGTATACCAGTTCATGCATTATATCAGCCATAATTTTTTAATGTTATTAATATAGAAAGCTACAATAATAACTAATGTTTATTGAAAATTCAATATCTTATATTTCCAAATATATGATTTATATATGTTATTTTATCTTCCTGATAGCCCCAGGTGGTCAGTACAATTTTGATTATTCCTGCTTACAGAAGAGTTCAAATTGTTCAAGATTGCTCAGCTAGTAGGTGGGGCATGCAGGATTTTAACTTAGGCAGTCTGTCCTAGAGGCTGTGCTTTCAGGCACATATTTTCTCTAGTGACTAAAAGTGCAGTTGTGTAAAGAAATTTGGGAATGTGCTATAATAACCTTTATTTTACAGGTAAGAAACCTCGGGCCCAGAGAAGATCAGTGACTTGCCAAGGGTCATATACTTATTTTGTGACTATGACACTGGTCTTGTGTGAACGACTGATTTATTTGGAGACAGGCCATGGTAATAGTCCCCTGAAAGTACCATATATTTTCATTACTGTTGTCATTCATAAGCAATTGTTCAAAAGCTGATAAAATAGGGAGACCTAATATAAGTTGTCTCATTTATTCTTTCATCATTGAGGAAGATATCCAATACTTTCAAGATAAAGGTGGAAAGATTTGTTTTGGTTTACAGCTTGGTTTATAGTTATATTTCAGTGCATAGCTGGCTGGCTCCAAGGCAGAGCAGCATGGCCGAAGGGCTTGGAAGAGATTAGCATAATAGGCAGGAAGCGGAAAGGGATCAAAGGAGGAGAAGGGCTTCATATAATTTTAGGTTGCACCCCTAGTGTTACATCTCTTTCTACCAGGCTTCACTTCCCATCGTCAAACCCAGCTATAAATATCAGCAGACTAACCCAGTGGTGAAGATCACACACCCATGGTCCAGTCATCTCCCAGAAGGACAACCTACGAATGCGTGAGATTTGGGGCTGGGAGCATCTAGTTATAAATCATAGCACAAGTATTTAGCTTTTTTTTTTTTTTTTTTTTTTTTTTTTTCTTATAGAAGATATGTAAGTAATTCTATGGATGGAAACACCGTTTTTCAGCTCTGGCTAAGCTGTCTCCCTGGAGGAAATAAGTGGTGTCACTTCATAGGCTATGTGATTGTCTTAGATATGAGGAAAGATAAACCAAAAAGAAATTATATGATAGTGTTATACCATGGGAATTCCTGAAAGAAGGAGGATATCCTCATTTGCAGTGGCATCTTATAATATTAGAGGAAAATCTGTCTGCATTGTTCTAAGAAAACAAATCCTACAATTTTCCTTTTTGTTATTGACAAAATATTAAGGAAAATCACAAGGTCATACCTAGTATCATTTCATCCTCCTAACTAAAAAATTTCTCTGGCAAATGGTTTCAGGCTAACTGGGGCATGCACATCAAAGAGAATTTGGCTAACCTGAAATGTCATATTTCATGGGGAGTTCAACAGGGCAATTTATCACAATTGACCCCATCAGAGGAGGACCAATCATCCTTAGAAGACCCGGGGTTGCTAAATGCCACCACATTTGGCCATAAAATTTATCATGTCAAGAGATCTATAGTGAACACTACGCTCTATGAAATATGGCAGTGCTGTGGGGATATTCATCTTTGTTGGACCTGACAGATTAGCCCTACTTTTCCACTTAGTCCACATTCATCCCCTGGTGCAATCTTTTATGACTTTTCTGGACAGTTTGCTTGGAAACATTATTTGCAGTGCCAATAAACTAGAACGGGGAGACTAATACCCTCATGCAACTTGTGGGAATGGTCTACTAGTTTAAAACTATTTGGTGACGTTCATCTTTTTCAGATCACTATTTTAGGAACAGTAAATACTGGTAAGTGAGTTAGGCTCTTGACAGATCAACACCATCAGCAAATCGACTGATTATTATTATTTTTTTTATCATTTCATAGAAAAGACAGAAAGGGCACAGACCTAGTGGAACTCTTTCTTCTTTTCCAAGTCCCTCATTGTTTAGATAGTGAAAGTTCAGTGAATAGTCATTTAATAACATTGCATTGTATGAAATGGATATGATTTCCTAATCCCTGGGTTAATTTTTTAATATTTTAATAATTATAGTAAATATGAAACTATTTAATAGAGGGAATTTGGAAGTTAAATTCTCATATTTTGCCTAGGAGGAAGATTATCTCAGGAAAACTACAGAATTATAAGTTATAAATTTTGGATTTGAGTCTTACCTTCATTATTGGAGCTGAATGATCTTGTCATCAACTCTGACACGTCTAAAAATCTCAGAACTGTGAAGATTTGGGTAAATAATATTAACTCTTTCTTGGGCTTGTTGGAAAGATTAAATAAAATTTAACATATCTCTGGATTATGTATTTTTTTCTCATAACTTGAAAAAGATAAAAGAGGGCTAGATTTCCTAGAGTTCTAGATTTCCAGTGATAACTTGAATGATACTAGGCAAATCATTCAGATGTTTGAAGCTTCAACATTTCATTTTCTAAAAAATAATTGCTATATAGTTTTAATGGGGGGAATATTACAACCTTAAAAATTCTAGAAGTAGTTCATAAAGGTTACCAATTTATACTGTGTCTTGTTACAGAAAGCATATTCATAACAAAAGGAATCTTGTATTTGTTCCTAGGCAACTTGATTCTATGGTTTCTACTTTTAAGTAGGCAATCCCAAAAGTGAATTTGGTTCACTGGATGACTCGAATTTTCTACATGATTGTAAATGATGTCATCTTTAGAAAAAATATGACTATTTCTAATGCTGAGCAGAGAGAAATTTCTCTCTAAGGTCCTTACCTTAAAGAAAGACACCATAACCAATGGTCTCAACAATATCATTGTAGTAAACAGAAAGACAAGCTTCATTGGGTTGTAAATCAATTAATTATTTAAAAATATTTAAAAATAAAAAAAACATTCAAAAACAGACTTTTTGGATATATTACTCATGGTTTCTTGTCCATATTGCATACATTTAGGTTTCCTTTTCCTTGTTCCAATTGTTCCATCACAAATGATCTTTACTTCTTTGTGTCAGAAGCAAACTCTTCTGTATGACTATCTAGAAAACACCCCATCCTCCATGAAGAGATCTCAGTCACATCCAGTCACACCAGTGGTTTGTATCTTTATCTATGACATTTGTTTTGTCCTACCTTATTGTAAATCATCTTGCTTTTGTCTGAGATTATAAGGTTTCTTCAAAAAATTTTTTGGGGTAAGAAAATGACTATATTATGACAATCATAAAATTAAAACCATTACCAAGATAAAGACAGAAATGTTACAGTCACAGAATACTGTCTGTACAGAGGTTCATGTCTCTGTCTAGGGACATAGGATTCTGTAAATGTGGCATGTGTTTTTATATTTGGAGGGTGCAAGTGTCAGAAGCACTGGATTAAGTTATGCTATAAAGACATGTGTGACTTTTTTTTTTTTTTTTGCTGGGGAGAAACCATAATTAAAGCCAAAAATAGTCTACCATTGCTATTTTTTCTTCTATAATCTTATCTTTTCCCAGCTATTCTATAGGAAACAAATGGCTCTATAAGTGGCTGCTATGGAGAATCTTACTGGGGAGTCCAATGGTTGATTCTCCCCACCCTCCATCTGTCCCCATCGTTATAGGGCTTTACTGTAATTTTAAAATATCACTGATACTTAGGAATCATCCAGAATTTCTCTATTTCTATAGATGGATAAATTGTAGGTCTTATTCCTCACACTGCTAAACTCTTCTTTTTTTCAGAGATAATAATACCATCAAATCATTTTCTGAAAATCTTTTATTCCTGCAACTTGTTAGTCAAAGAAGTTGGATTTGATACAAGTGCAATCATCCCATCTAGAATTAACTTCATCTCTCTGGACTTGAGATGCTACACAAGCAATGCTTGGCTTCATCCAAACTCTAAAGATATACTTTTTACAGAGGAGATTTCTGGTTTCAACCAGAGACCCATTCTTTTGAAAAAAAAAATTTACATTGATGGTAAACTAAGCCTATCTACAGTTCATCTCCTAACAGAAGTTCAATGTAATACCCTTGATCATGTTCAGTACATGACCACAACATTCTAATCAGAACTAATTCCTGTCCATTTTCCCACCAGTTATCAACTTGAAGCTTCTCCTTTCTCTTTCCAAGGAGACTGAATTTTACATTGATATTTTATTCTTTACTGATGTGTTCTGTAATGCTTAAAGTCTGATCAATGGGAACAGTTTTATTGAAAAAGAAAGACAGTGTTGGCTCCTTCTTTCCTGAAGATGTGTTTGCTTCCTGAATTCTATAAGGCTTCAATCTCTTTGTTTCTAGCCTCTGGACAGAGAACATTCCTGCATTTTTTTTAAAAGTGGGTTCTTTTTTTAAATCTCTATTCTTGAACTCCAGAGTCATGTAGATAATTGATTTCTGTGCAATTCATCTTAGAACTTGAAAAGGCATTTCAGCCACAATAAATTGAACATGTTCCTTTCCTCATTACTACTATTATGTCTAGTAGTTTTATGGACAACCTGTCTGGAGCCCTAAATTACTATTTCTCTTCTGGTTCCTATTTTATTGTGTAAGTAACCACTGATCAAACAGATATCAGAAGTCCTTTTATCTCTTTTGCTGTCTCTTACTGGCCTCATTCATTTTGTCACCATAAGCTGCCTCCTAAATATTTTTTGAAGCCATTTGCCCTGACAATTACAACTGCACAAGTTCAGAGCACTATTGTTTCCTACATTGTTATTTCCCAGTGATATCTTCAATTATTTCAGTCTTAGATCTTGATGACTTTATAACACTAGGATAGGAAAGAAGACAACTTTCTAGAAACAGAAATGTAATAGTTTTCAAAAGTGCTAAGTTTCAATGTGCTGTTTTCTGACAGTTTGCAAAAAAAAAAAAAAAGTAACTTAAAAGAACTAGGTAGAAAATGCAAAGAAAAAAACATGAATATTTTGAAATGTTAACTGTTAATAACCCTTCACTTATACTATCCTCTGGAGAAAAAGACAATAATCAAATGCAGGCCATCCCTATGACAAGTAAGTTTTAATCACACTGCATCTACTTTCAATTTTACCCTACTTCCTGAAGCTAAAATGTTTCCTTCCTAATCCACAAGTCAAGTCCTCTATCATGTTCTGTACCTTTTAGTGGCTTTTTTTCCCACACCATGAGATAAGCTATAAATATTTTAATTTGGTTCATGAAGATGTACTTAACTTGGTCCTAATTTTTAAAGAACTTTGGAGGACTCCAGGTAGGCTGTGGGACTTTGGTAAGCTCTAATATTAGACCCTAGCATGGGGGCAAGGAAATTGTGCTGGTGTGCTGGTCCAACCTTTAAAGAACTTAGGAGGACCCTAAGTGGCCTGTAGAACTCTGGAAAGCTGTGATCTGTGGGCCAGAGGGCACAGGAGAGGAGCTTTTCTGGAACCTGACCTATCCATTTAAGAACTTAGGAGGACTCTGGATGGTCTATGGGACTCTGGCAAGTGGTGTACCTTGGCCTCCAGTGCACAAGTGTGGGGCTTGTGCTAGCCCTGGGCCAACTTTTTAAAAAAAACTTAGGAAGACTGTGGGTAGCTCATGGAATCCTGGTGCATTCAGCCAAATTCACCACTCACACTGAAGCTTTGTAGAGTATCAGCCAGATACCCCCACTACTAGTGAGAGCCTTGGTGAATCCACATGGTGGCAAAAACCTTACTGACAAACAGCTCACCACTCTCCCATCACTGCTAACTCAGGTGATTACTGGGAGCTTCAAAAGTATCAAAAGACAGGAGCAAAAGGCAATGTCTATTCTCCAGCCTGCCCAGAGCAAATCCAGGAGAGGAGGACATACAAGAACTTGGAAATCATATGCCTGAAATATCTGAAATGATAGGACATAAAGTAAAGAAACACATGTATCAGGCTAGGGAAGAAATTAGATCAGAATACTCTCTCAGGTCCAAAACGAAATGACAATAATCTTCAAAGAATTGCTTGGTGGCATTAAATGAGACATATATAAGACAATAGAGAATAGTAAAATGATGGAAACATTGAATGAACAATATAGAAAATAATTAGAATGCATAAAACAGATTCAAACAAGTATCTGGGATATTAAGAACTCCACTGAAAGCTGGCAAAACCCCTTGAATGAAAGTGAAAATAGACTTTCAAATGTCTAAGACAACAACACAGCTAATGAATATAAAAAGAAAGATCTTTTAAAGCTAACAAAGAACTAGAAAATAACAGTTCAGAAGCTATAAGATGATGCAAAAATATAAGAATCATAGGTGTCAATTAAATGAAAGAGACAGCACAAATGACAGAAAAACGGTATTTTCTGTTAGAAGTACTAGCGGAACAAAAGCCCAAATGAGAAAAAAAAAAAAAAAAAAAAACTTGACATAAAATAAGAAAGACATATAGGAATCCAGACATCCATAATAAAGATAAATCTATACCTAAAAACATAATAAATAAGATCATTTAAAATGAGCAAAAGAATAGAATATTAAAAGCTGCTAGAAAGAAGAAATGGATCAGACATAATGTAAAGTCCATCAGAATCATGGCAGATTCTCAATACAAACCATCAAATCAAGAATAGCTCAGACCCCTCCCCCCGAGTGCCGCTCCGGCTGCACCGCGCTCGCTCCGAGCTCCCGGCTCCTGCTAAGCTTGCGCGGTCGCTGTCTCCCTCAGCCACCATCATGATTATCTATCGGGACCTCATCAGCCACGACGAGATGTTCTCCGACATTTACAAGATCCGGGAGATCGCGGACGGGCTGTGCCTGGAGGTGGAGGGCAAGATGGTCAGTAGAACAGAGGGTAACATTGACGACTCGCTCATTG
>PVJA010053307.1:0-12025 GCA_004027025.1 Myocastor coypus
GCTGAGGCAGGAGGATCGATGTGAGTTCGAGACCAGCCTGGGCTACAAAAGTGAGCACAAGGCCAGTCTGAACTGCATAGTGAGACCCTGTCTCAAAAAGACAAAAAAAAAAAAAAAAAAAAAAAAAAAAAAAAAAAAAAAAAAAAAAAAAAAAAAAAAAAAAAAAAAAAAAAAAAAAAAAAAAAAAAAAAAAAAAAAAAGAAGCTGTGCATAATTAGAAGACCATGTGTTCAAAATCCGGTTTTAGTATTACATGGGGCCAAAGAGGAAAGTGATCAATAATGTATATTATACCTAAGGAGAGTCACCTAGAGAAAATACATTGTCTCAGGCTTTCACAAACAACAAATCTGGCAAGCAGTGGTCATGATTCATCCAGATGACTGACAGACAAATGCTCTGCCAACCTTTGTACATTAAGTTTCAGGGTAAATCATGAGGGAACCTGACTGAATGTCAGATACAAAAGTTACATTTTTGTAATATATGTCTTGCTTATCTTGGCTTTAACCATCCAGCAGAAATGTCTAACCTCTATGTATGAAAACGAAAGGCATATTTATATATTGAGTAGTAAAAGGCTCAGGTCAGCAGTCTGGTGATGCCAGAGAAGCTGATAATCCACTACTGTTATGGAATATTAGATCATATATGCACCTACTTTCTCTTGTGCAATGAAAGATCTGTAGTAATGATGTTTAGACAAGAGATCATGTCTGCATCTTGTACTCTGAACAACTATGACAAAGACAACAGTATGCAACATATTTATTATTGTATTTGGCCTTCGAACCTGCTGTGAAACTCGCATTGCTGTTGCTTTCACATTAATATTAATAAAACTAAATTCAAAAAAAAAATAAATTTTCCTTTGTTGATTTTCATGGAAGCATCTTAACCATTTCCCTTAAAAGACAGTTTTTTAGAGCACATCAATATAGATTGTATATTTTTCTCTTTCACTACTTGAAATAATTCATTCAAAGCTCTCCTTGAGTTAAGCTTTTGTTTTGAGAACTCTGCCATGATTCTAATGGGCTTTCCATTATAGGTGAATGGCATAGATTTATTTTGATCATAGCTGGTTAGAGTTAAATTCACCTCTTTTATCTCTATGCCAAATACTTTTTCCGTGCTTTCAAAGTTTTCTGCCATTATTTCTGTGAGCAAATTTTTGTAATTTGTGCTGATGCTTGGTTTTTCATTTACCGAAGACCATCTTGTGTTGCTCTTTATACTCCATCTCATGGTTATTGGATTTTTTTCATGATTTCCTGTTACTTTTAAGAGATCTTTCTTTTCAAGATTGTCAATCATAATCTTGTCTTCTAGGTCTGATATTCTACATTCAATTCTGTGCATTTCGTTTTGCAAGCAAGAAAGGAAAATTTAATTTCTTGGATATCTATGTCATGGACTCCATTTATTTTCTATGGTGGACATTCACATTTTTAAATCAAGAAGTTACTTGTGATCTCATTTCCTCTATAGCCTCATACCACTGTTAAAAAATTGTTTTGTGCTAAGAAAATTTCAGAAAATTCAGGTATGTAGACTCTAGTTAAATCTATCTTGATATCCCCTGGATTTATTCCACATGGGCTGGAGGCTTTGGGGTTTCATTTTGTTGCCCGATCTTGTCTTTTGTATTTTAACTTGCTTTTTGCGTTGTTTCTTATATTTTTTATCTTAAGTAGCTTTAATACTGGTATCAAGGTTTCTCCAGGAAATGCCTATTCCTCAGTGATGTCCTATTGAATTAGCTGGCTCTTATTTTTTATGTATTTTAGCACAGGGTCTATAGAGTCTCACTACACAGATCAGACTCATAGTGATCCTCCTGTTTTTCAGCCTCCCAGCCTGTTTGCTGGGATTAAAGGGTGTCCCATCATGTCCAATCTTGACTCTTATTTTTGTATCCATCACAAGATCACATTTTTCTAATTTACTAGGGAGAAAAGTGGGTAGTGGGCTATGTCAATGATTATCTCCTAAAATCATGGTGCCATTGTATAAGTGTGGACAACTTAGTACAACATGCATGACATCATGGAAAAACAAGTACAATTAGAATAAAAAAATCATCAAGAACAATCTACAAACTGTCAATCTGTGTTAACTGATTATTTTATATCTCTATAGAAGCAATATCCAACATAAACTACAACATTTTATGGAGTGAATGTACCCTGAATAGATTGATTTTCTCTTGTGGGGAAGTAGAACTAAAAAAAAAGATTTGGGAAAAAAGCAGAGTGATAATTGAAGCAAAAAATAAAAAAGTCAAGGCAGAAGGATGAAAGATAATCACAAAATCTTTAGGAAAGTTAAGAAGAGAACACAAGTGAAAGAATGAATTAGAAAGCAAAGGAATATTGAAGTCCCCCACAGAGACTAAAGGCAATGTTTAGTCACATAAAATATTTAAAACATAAAAGAATGTTGAGGAATGAGAGCAAAAATATAAGCAAAATTTTAAAAATGAGGTCAAAAAGATAACCAACGAAAATATAAAGGCAGAAAAATGAAAGCAAAGCAAACCAATAAAGAGAAGCATGATTTATTTGGTGTCAACAGTTCTGTGGTAGTATCCAAGTCACTCTCTAAATCCATGGTGACTGATCATGCCAAGTCTGTAGTAATATTAGTACTCACTATGGGCTAATTTGACCTCTAGATGTGGACCTGATGTCAGGTGTTTAGCCATCAGCTTTCTGCATTGCTCTGCCCACATTTTCTTATCCTGCTACTCTCTGATTTGCTCTTCCAATGACTGTGCCATTCCCAGATGGATTCAACCTGAGACTGTTCTCAGTTGTGTTCACAGGTGATCTCATCTAGACCTTGCCCAATCTCCTCTCTTCCACACTACTGTCTCCTCTCACAAATTATTCACAGGACGCGGAAGTGTCATGAATTTTCATGTCATTAGCTAGGGTAACTTGCCTCCTTGTTCCATTGGACCCAGGGTAAGGGATGCCTTTTTCCCATGAACTGGTTGCAGAGTGTGGGCTATTTGCAGTCCTTTTAAGCTAGCAGTAAGACTGGCCTTTTATAGCTCCAGAGTGGAATTCTGTGGTCCCAGCTCCAAGTCCTCATCAGAGCTTTATCTAATGTGCTGTCCAACTGCTGGCGATATGCTATTACTGGATGGACTTTCCTTTATTCCATTCCAAGTTTTTGGCAGTGAAACAAATTTGGGCCTATTATGCTATTGGAATTTGAGCCCTGAACACTTTGAAATAAAATGGCAATATCACCTGCCAGCTACTATTCCTCCATGTGACTTGACATGCAATAGTGCTGCTCTACTTCATTTACCAAACTCTGACACTAGATAATTTGCATGCTAAACAGTATCTCATGTTCTCACTGGTTGCCAACTGTGTAAGTTTTTCTTGCCCAGGTCAGGTCTGCATCTCTCAGTGAACAGCAAAGTAGGTTTTGCTGCCTCCATGCTGGAGTGGTTACATAGCCACCATTTGCTGTACTGTGCAGCCTCCGGTCTGACAGTGAGCTATTGCTTCTGTAGCAATAAAATGTATTTTTCTTCCCTGTCATTTTCTTCATGGCTCCTGTATGTGCACCACTTAGTTTGGTTAGTCTCTGGGCTATAGTTTTCCAAGTTCTTAGTATTTTATCCTAAAGAAGCTAAATGATAGCAGTAGACAGTCTGCAAATTTGCCCTCTTTCCTTAAAATATTTCTATTCCTTTGTTTTTCTGTAGCTTCCCACTGCAACAGTGAAAACATAATCTTCAATATTTGCCATGTCATTACTTTTTATTGAAACAGATTATAGCTATGTAGTATGCTCAGACTTTTTATTGTATATTTTTATGTAAAATAGATTTAGCAGAACTATATTATAGTGTTTATATTAGGTTTGTCTTTGTCATTTGTCTTACATTTTCCAGTCAAACAATCTTTTATTTTTCAAAAATAATTTCAGTTTTGAAGCTTCATAGTACTCTTTGACATCTGGAATTATAATGTTTATTTTTAATATTGCTTTTCTAGCCAAATGGAACATGAACTCCAGAACAGCAGAAGAAATCTGATCTGTTTTCTTGCTAAACATTCTAACCTCAGCATCAAAGACAATGCCAGCACATCTAAAGCAATGCAAAACATGGCCAACATTCATTATATGCACAGACAAAATTCGTTCATAGTACATGTTTTTATCATTTAATTCTATTAGCTTTGCCAAGTTTAATTAAGTACTGAGTAATAATTCTTTCAAAGTATGGAAGAAAAATTTGGTAAAAAAGTATGCCAAATTAATAGCATGAAAAACAACTGAAAGTAGGCATTGATATTCATATCAAAATTATATTTTCTCTTTACAAAAGGAAAATCTGAAAAGGCCAGTGGTATAGCTCAGCGAATTAAGTGCTTGCTTAGGGAAGCGCAGGGACCAGGGTTCAATTTCTGGCCCCGCCTGCCATGCCAGCCCTGCTCTCGAGGTCCCTGAGCAGACAATGGAGTCTGGGTGTGGTGGCATGCCTGTAATCCAAGCAATTGGGAGGTAAAAGCAGGAGGATCACTATGAGTCAGTAGTGAGACCCTGTACAAAAAGACAAAAAAAGTAAAATCTGATACTTACTTATCAAGTGAAGTAAAATTAAAATAATGCAAATCGTGTTACTAGAACCATTGGGCTGACATGGGACCTGGGTCACATAATTTTTAATTCATTCAAATAGGTTATGGCAGATAGCGAGAGCCATCAAGGGGTATGCTCTGATCCCACTCAACTTTTTCAGGGATGATGTCTTTGTGTTTCAGGTGGGTCCGTTTTATAGTTTCCAAATTCCATAACTTTTAATTGTTATGAAAACCTACAAATCTTAGCTAATATCAATGATTAGTAGCTGTACTCTGGATACTTGTTTTAATACATTTATGCTTCTTTCCATTATTCATTATTTTACCAATTCAATTGATTAATAATATTTCAGGAAACTTGTTCATAAAATATGTTGCTTATACATTTGCATACACTTTATAATAAATGCTCAGATTGTTATTACAGAAGCTGTGATACCTGGGCCACATTATACTGCCTTCTGACCTTATACTTAAATCTACAAAAACGCTTTTAGTACCACTCTTACTGAAGGACATTCAAAAGCAGTCTTAATAAACTGTGTGGTGTTTTTACAAAAATAAACATTTATTAAATCAGATATAGTCCAACATGTCTTGTATGATCAATGTGCATGACAGACAGTCTAAGTCACTTTTCTCTTGTCACTAAGACAAAATGCTCAACACTCAAAGTAAAAGGAAAAATGGCTTATTTAGCTCAAAGGTTTTAGAGATTTCAGTCCATAATCATCTGAATCTAAGGCAGGGTGATGTGACAGAGCGCAACAAGTCATGGCGGCAGAAGACAGAAAAAGCAACAAGACTAAAAGGAAAGTGCAAGCATCTCTTTCATAAATATATGAAGGTTACCTGCCCCAGTGTACTCACACTCAGGTCATATAACATAGCCATAATCCCAGCACTAGACGATAAACCAACCACAAACTCTAAGTTCACCTGTCTTCAAAGAGCCTAACCTTCATACTGCATGAAGCTGTGGGGAAACAAGTAGATGCAAACCATAACACAAGCGTTGGGATACATTACAAAGGTATATTCTTTATTTTTATGCACCTTTTTGTCTATTTTGGTAAAATATATTACTCCTTTAATTTTAACTCTAAGAAAATAAAATAAACGTATCAGAAAGAAAACATTAATCTAGCACTTGCTAGTATAATCATTGAAAGGATGGCCATTTACAATGCAGAATAAGCACTTTTTTATGACCCTACTCAGAAAGAAAAATAATTCAACTGGTTTTCCTGGAAGTAAGTAATATTTTAAATAATTGTTTAATTTAATTTTAAACCTAAAATGTTATCTAACTGAGTATAATTGTTTCCATTACTGCACATTAATTATACAAAACAATGAAATCTTACATTGCACATTTACCTTCAGATAATAATCATAACTAAATTTGTATCACATTTTATTTCAGATTTTATTTTTATACGTGTTTTATTTTATAATTATTAGTAGATGCTTTTAGTACATAAAAATTTTGTTCATTGTGTGGTAGTGGTGCATGTACATAATACATGTCAACTCTTTTATATCTTTTCCCATCCACCCTCATCTTAAGATTTTTCCCAGCTTCAGATTCATTTATTTTGTAAATCTTTATAAAGTAGATTATGATAAATGCAGATTAACAGCCATAACGATAGGCAGGAACATAAAACCTGTAAGACAAAAATGAGCAGTAGAAAAAACAAGAGAGAAAATAGTTTTCATAAACCAGCATGAAAAGTTTATCTAAAAGCGTATCTTTAATTTCCATAATTGTCCTGCACTTTAAATTCATTTTGTCCTTTCCAAATGAAAATATTCTTTCAAGGTTTTTCATTTCTTTTCTGAAACAATGTGAAGGATAAAGTTAAAGAGCAGTCATTAAGTGATTGGTGCCATCACTCTATTATAGTTTCATAACCCATATATCTAGTAAGTGATTATATCTGCAAATGTGTCCATTCATGACAGATGATGAAGTCATCCTCCTCATGTAAAATGAATGATACAAGTAAAATAATTTTTATTTCATCTCCTCATTCCTTAGATCAAATTGCAATCATTTCTGTTATCTTCAGATCTAAAATGTCCCCCATAAAATTCATGTGTATGGAGGCTGACCTGACCATGGGAGTGCTATTTTTATCAGTGAATTCATTCACTGATGATTTCAGTACCCGGATGAAGTGTTGGAAAGTATAACTTCCTTGTGGGTGCGTCACAGGAGTATGATCAGGAACGGTGAATTCTTGTTCTTGGCTTCTCCCTTCTCTGCTTCCTGGTTGCCAAAGTTTGCACAGGTTCCTTCCTCTGTGACCTCACACCAGTACATTTCTTCCTTGGAACCAAGCAACTATGGATTGTGCCTACTGGAACTTGAGCCCAAATAAACCTTTCATTTTTTAAGTGGTGAGTTTTGGGTATTTTGTCCCACCAATGGAACAATAACTGATGTAACTTATTATATATTTAAGAGATGTGTTGGACCAACCAAATAGCTCAATGATAAAAATCACCTGCTTTGGCAGAGTGAAGCAGCCTGGATTAAATGACTGACCTGCTGTCCTGGCCCTGCCCCAGTGCACACTGACAAGGCGACTAAGAATGGGCATGATGGAGCACGCTTCTGTAATCCCATCGCTTGGGAGATTGAAAACAGGAGAATAATTATTAATTTGATCTATGTACTGAGACCCTATATATTCTATATGTCCTGTCCTAAGTTCATGAAAAAAGAGATACTACACAAAGCTTATCAGCAATATTTGCAACCACACGTTGTCTTCTGTGAATTACATTTCAGTTCCTCTAATGTAGACTTGAGAATTGCTTTAATCTCTGGAGAATATCAGCAGCATGCTAATCTTAATAAATATGTCCTCTGACTGCCTCTTTGTTTTCCTACATTTACACAAACATGTCACTGCACCTGACCCGGACGTTCTTGCTTCTAATCTCACACTTATTTTGACTGTAAGTCAAAATGACTTTTAGGCGTTATGGAGAAGAATTCAATTCACACTTGGCTACGTAGTGATTCTTGTGTGCTAAAATTTCACTGAAGACTATCATTTGAAAGGCTGGAGAATCTTCATAAGGCTTCAATTCCTAGAGTAAAACTCCTGAGAGAGCTAGAACTAAAGGAAACTTATCAAGAACAACCACATTGATGACCCCTGACTTCAGACCCTTATTAAAACTCTTCATCTTCTTTATTAAATGATGATAAAATAATTACAGCAGTATAGGGAAGACTGGTGACAGAGATAAATTCCCTTTGAGTTGGGATAAACATGCAACTTGAAGAGCCAGCAAGATAGCTCAGTGGACTAAACACCTGGTAAGGGAAGTTCAGGGACTGAAATTTGATCACCAGTATCACAGGCCGCACTGGCCCTACCCTCAGGTGCACTGAGTTGTTGACCAAGTACAGGCGTGCTGGCTCACAGATGTAATCTTAGCAATGGAGAGGCTGAAAATAGGATCACTACAAGTCTGAACTCACTCAGAGAGAGATACTGCACCAAAGTACATTAAAAAAATGAAAGAATGCAAGTGGAGTTTAACTAAGGTGCTGGTGTGAACCATGAAGCAAAGCATTAAAGCCTGGACCAATGTGGACCCCTCATTAAGGGTCACTGAGCCTAAATAATTGGTGAGTTAGGAGAAAGGACTAGAATAAAAGATTACACAGGTACTGAAGGAATAAGACTCAGAACAAAATATTCTCAGCACTGTAAATGCACCTATAGCAAAACAGTAAGTTACCTATTAATCGGATGTTGAAATTTGATAGATTTCTGTTGGACACATGAATGCCCTATTTCTCTCATGCTAATTAGGCTATAGAAGTGACTGTTCCCATCCATCCGACTATGACACTCTGATTATTTTCTTCTCATGCCTCTACTCCTTGTGCACTCAGTAAAATCTGGAAGCTGCTTTGGATAACTGCCTTTTGCTCTTCAACGCAGTTGCTTATCCTAGAGACCCTTCCAACTGCATTTTCACTTAGTTTTATTTTCAGCTGTGTGTTATATCATTTAATAGGTGATAAAACTTTTCTTCAGTAACTCCCCCCTATACAAACTGTATTGCTTTTTAAAACCTCCCTCCAGGAATTATGCAGCATCATTCAGGCAACATTCTGCTAATTAGAAACTAGTAAGAGAGGCCATCCAATATTCATGATAAGAGAGGTAAGCGTTACCTTTTATTGGGAAAGTTGTCAAATAATTTGTAGCTATGGTTTCAAATACCTTATTTTTGATAGGAATTCTTATTTTCAGATGACTTTCCTTATGGTCTTCAAATCTCTGATTGTAATTCCCTCCACTGATCCTTATATTTATTTACATGAATAGCATCACCGGAAACATAAATATTTTAAACTCTTGTCTTCTTGTTTTGAAGAAGACAAAATTTCTTATTCTCAAAGTTATACAACATCACTGGGTTGTGCTGTTATCTTGATGTTTAAGGAAAACAATATGCTATGCTCAGATTAATGAATAGAGTTTTTATTCCTTATAGTCTTCTCTGAATCTGCCAAGTACATAAATTAGGACTTGTGTTCATTTGTGAACATCTTATGGCTCTTAACTAAGAAAGGTGAAACATTTTATCTGCATCAATAGTAACACCTCACAAATTATTTCACATTATAGTTACTGGACTATTTATCTGGCTAAGATTAAATCAAAAGACCAGGTGTTTTCAGGACATGCTTGCAAATATTGAAAGATTGGCTTTTCATTTAATTACATGATACCATTGGAGAGAAACAAAAAATTGGCTTTTATGACTTTTCTATTTCTACAAGCTTCTTAGAAAGTACTGCCTGCAGTAACACTTTCTGTTCTTTGAAATATAAAAAAGTTGCAAACATTCAATAGAAAGATCTTACCATCATTAGTGAAAGAGACTCAAACTATTTCTATAGTCAGAGAAGTAATGGTAATTATGGAAGTGACGTTTACAGTATTTTATCAAGCAAATAGCTATAAGAAAATATAGTGAAAGTTTTACAGACCGTGCCTTATGTGCACATATGTTTAGTGGAAATGTAGCATAGTTTCCTTAACAAACACTACAATATGGTATATAGATATAAATCAGTGTTTTCCAAATAATTCAAAGTTGGTTACTTAACTGATTTCAGATGCCTACACTATTTACTAGTCTAAACTTTAATATTTTTTGAAACAAGTGTGATTATTAATCATTGAACTACAAATCTTAAAATGAGGCTGAAATCTTACAGTATGGAGTTTAATTTAGTAACCTTAGTATATCCAATCTGAAAGCCATTGCAATTTCTTTTGTTCAGCAGAGATGTATAAAATTTCTTCAACAGGGTAGAAATTTCCCACGGATTAGAATCTTTCAATGTATTTATAGATCATTAAAAATGCGAAAACTTATAATTGCATGGTGTTAAAAATATTCTTGAGAACAATTTATGAGTTAAGAAAGATAGATTTTATGACGTCAGGGATGTTGAGGATGGTATGGTCATAGATGCTGGCTAAGAAAGAGATTTTAGTAGAAAAATATAAACCAGTTTTGGCTAAAACTTATTAGTAGTCAAATATTAGTAGTTATTTATTATGCATGTATGTTTAATAGTATATTTTATGTTATTTTAGTGTTTCTATTATTGACTGTAGAACATTTGTAAACTTATAAAATTCTTCACTTCTCTGTTCTGATTAAGGATGCATTCCCATCTTATCCCTGGTAATTTCTTTTATAAGACTTAAAATAAAGGGTGATAGATCAAATGCATCAGATTATATGGTGGAAAGAGAGAATCATTCACTGAGATAGCTATAAGATGCAGATTTTTATTAGTCATTCAAATGTAAATACAAAAATTCACTGTTTTGTACTCATTAACCTTATATATTTAGTTAGTTAGTTAGTTTTAAATTTTCTGTGTATTTGAAAGTCTCACTACGTAGCTTGGACTTGTGGTGATCCTGCTGTTTTCAGCCTCTTCAGCACCGGAATTACAGGTATATGTCAGCATGCCTGGTTTCAGTGGTCAGCTCAATACGGCTGTGTTGGGTCCTGCGCAGCACGTGGTGCTAGGGATCAAACCCTGGTCTCTGCGCTTGTCTAAGCAGGTGCTTAGTTAACTGAGCTATGTTGCTGTCCCTTAAACTGATTAACATTAAAAAGGAGATAAATTGCCTAGAATATAATTTTTCTATGACATGGTCTTTGTGAGAATTAACTATCCCATATTACTGTGGCAATAGAAAAAGAACAAAGAACTTTGCCTCCATCCATCTCAAGTACTCAGACCCACATAACATGTCAAAGTGTCAGGGGAACAACAGGAAATGTTCTCTTTAATTGGTATTTTGCTAGCATGAAGTGGTAATATTATTGCAATTTCAGGTCCAATATCAGTCAGGTGTCCCTGAACCAATACTTTAATCTGATTTTAAGTTTCTTTTAAAATTATAAATGTTATTAGAATATCAATGATGGTCAGAAAATATCATTTACAAGCTAAGTCAAAGATATTTGATACTCAGAAAGCCAGTGATGATAAGCCCATTACCTATGTTATAGAGTAATAGTATCACAAAGCTTTTCTGCTGGAGGGTTAAGAATGAAAGTTAACAGACCGACAAGTGGAGAAAAAGAAGGGCTATAAGGATAGCCAATATTTTGGACCTAGCCCTTCAAGGTCAATAAAGACCCATGATATAAGAGAACCTGTGCTGAAATATCCTATAACTCAGAGGTGTCCCAAATTTCCTGGTCAAGGAGATTATGGGACCTCAGAGGAAAGGGATGAATGAACTGCAGTGCATCTAAGGAGAGTCACCCAGAGAAAAACATTCTCTCAGGCTTTCACAGAAAACAAAATATCCAAGCAATGGCCGTGATTCGTCCCGAAGGCTGACACTAACAACAATTCTACAAAGTACCGTCTATGGTCTCAAATTTAATCTTGAGGGGATTTGACCCTGGAAGATACCAAAAAAGAAAAAAAATGAATGTTTAGTTATACAGGTCTTGCTTCGACTTGCCCTTGACCACCCAGCAAGAAAAAAAAAATCCTTAATTACAATGCATGGAACGCAGAGCTGGGTTGGTGAGATGAGCTTTAGGAGGCTTAGATTCAATAGCCTCCAACATCACAAGCTTCACTGGTGGCACACTACAATTGCAAAACCTTTGACTGTGTATGTATCTGCTTCCTCTTAGTCCAAAGAGAAGTAGATTCTTTCCTTTTTTTTCTTTTTTCTATGCAACATCAATAGGGAGGTGGATCATGCCCACACACTGTACTCTGTAGAATGATTGTGAGGACAATATGCAATATGTCAGCTTTCAAAGAAAAGAAGGGGGAAAAGAAAAAAGAAAGTAATGTGGATTTAGAAAGGTTAATGTTTAATTGT
>PVJA010053308.1:0-12024 GCA_004027025.1 Myocastor coypus
CCCGCCACCGAGTTCTTTTGAGCTGTTATTTCCGGGGCAGCTTTCTTCCACTCCGTCCTGATGAGGCCATGTTTTCCTTAGCCCCGTGTGCACAGAGGGGCTCTCCCAGTCTCACGCATGCGTCTGACTGCCCTGTGCGCTCCCTCAGCTGGGCAAGGAGGCCTAGGCGCAACCCCTCGGGGCTGGCGCTGTCCTTACCGCTTCCCCACGATGCTCAGGCCCAGCCCGCGGCCGGCCTTCTTGTGCAGGTCCACCTGGAAGACCTCCAGGTTGTCCTCATCCCGGTAGTGGGCCCCGTCGCGGAACACCACCAGCCGCACCGTGGGCGGGGTCTGCCGGAGCGCCGAGACGGCCTCCTCGTGGCTGCAGCTCTGCAGGTCTGTGCCGTTCACCTGTAAGAGGGCCGCTGAGCTGGCAGCCCATGCTCCTGTGCCCCACGGGGTACTGGCACGGCCCGAGGCAGGGGCATGGGCCACGGGGACCACCCCGGGAGCAGAAGGAGGACTCGAAGGGAGGTGCTGAAGGCTTTGTTGCCCTCCGGCTCTGACGTGGCCGGGCAGCAGCACCACGGCTCAAGTCTCCACTGGGCACAGCTGGGACCTGGCCCTCTGCGCAGTGCTGAGCTCACAGGCACGGGCGCCATGCCTGGCAACTTTTTCATGTACACAGCCATCATATTTTTAGATTACCCCTCAGTGATCAAGTACTTATGGCAATTTTTGTCAAATGAAAACATAATGCTGTGTCCTCCTCAGCCACCCAGTCAGTTGCCAGCTCTGAAATGGCGCAACTTGGGCTCCTTCCCAAAGTCAGGGTGACCAGGAAAGGGAAATGTTCTGAATGGACTCAGGACATCGAGGCAGCCGGGAAGGCTCAGATAAAGACACTTGGGAGAGAGGACGCCAGCGCTGCGGCGGGAAGCCAGGAGGGTGGGATGGGCTGGGAAGCAAGGGGGCTGCGAGGGGCGAGGGGCGATGTGTCTCCTACAGTAATAAAAGCATTTTAAACTTAAGCACGCGGGTATTTGTGGCTGCCGCACCCCAGCCCACCCCACCCGCTGCATCTGGAGCCCAGCCTTCTCGCCGCCCCTTGCAGATGAGCACACTGAGACAGGAAGAGCTCAAGCCACTTGGCCAAGGTCCTGTGGGCAGCAAGCCGCGACCACCCACGTGCTGGGCCCTCAGTCTGTCCTCCCCAGCCCAAGGCTCTGCCTGTCCCAAGAGTGCCAGGCACCGGAGTAGGTCAGAGACCCAGCATGGGAAGCAGACACGGTTCTGGGGGGCCTCCTCAGCTGCTCTTCATAGCCTGACTCTCCAACAGTGTCCAGGTCACGGGTCTGATGCCAGCCTCCTGGGGAACAGGGCCTGTGGGGCCCCCGAGGTGGGGGGCAGCTGGGGGAGCCTGCATCATGAGGACCAGTGCTGAGGCCCAGCCAGCACACTGGGCTCAGAGTGAGGGACGGCTGTGCCTGCGATGCACAGGCCCTGGCTCAGTCAGAAGCCCAGTGCTGTGTCCCCAGGGCTAGCCCTGAGGGAGATGGCCATTCCCTCTTTGTACTTCTGCGAGCCCCAGGGGTAGAGGCAGCAGGAACAGGGGACCCAGCCTGTGGGGAGCCTGGCAGAGAGACCTCATGCACCCCGAAGTCAGAGAACCTGCGCTGTACGCCAAGAGGGCGCATGGCTCGGCCTTCAGGTGCCATTCTGGTGGGTTGTGACTTAACCAGAGCAGTATTGATGCGCGGAGCCCAGTGTGACATTACAGGACATTCGATGGGCTCTGGTTAGCAAGGTGTGTTTATATCTGCACCATTTCAAGGTGAAACTCCACTTGAAAGGCCACAGTACTCTTTCGTCTCCACTGCCAACATGCCATCCACACTGAGGCAGAGCCGGGAGCGTCGGGGCCACGTGGGCCACAGCCATGGCCACATCGGCAAGCACGGGAAGCACCCCGCAGGCCAGGGTAGTGCTGGTGGCACACCCCACCACCGCATCAACTTTGACAAGTACCACCCAGGTTACTTTGGGGAGGTTGGGGTGAGGCACTACCACTTTAGGAGAAGCCAGAGCTTCTGCCCAGCTGTCCACCTTGCTAACTGTGGACGTTGGTCAGTGGCAGACACAAGGAGATACTGCCCAAACCAAGACAAGCTGCTCCTGTCACTGATGCCCTGTGACCGGCTACCGCAGAGCCCTTGGGAAGGGAGCGCTCTCAAGCAGCCTGTCTCGTGAGGGCCAGATTCTGCAGCAGAATGGGGAGGAGGAGGTCACTGGTGTTGGAGGCCTGAGTCCTGGTAGCTTGAAGCCACTGGACGGGTTGGGGGCTCAGCAAAATGCTAACAAATGGTTTTTTTAAAAGTCAAAATCCCAGCCGGGCATGGTGGCGCAAGCCTGTAATCCCAGCACTTGGGAGGTTGAGGCAGGAGGATTAGTGCAAGTTTGAGACCAGCCTGGGCTACAAAAGTGAGCTCGAGGTTAGTCTGAACTGCATAACGAGACCCTGTCTCAAAAAGACCAAAAAAAAAAAGTCAACAATAATAAAAGTTGATTAGAAAGCCAGGAAGGGAAGGGCTGGCCAGACAGTTCAGCAGACTAAAGTGCCTGCTTAGGCAGAGTGCAGAGGCTGAGGTCCCGTCAGCCTTGCCCCCTGGGGTATGCTGAGATGATGACTGAGACTGGGTGTGGTGGCACACGCCTGTGATCCCAGCGCTTGGGAAGCTGTAAACAGGAGGATCGCCAGGGGTCCAACCTGTGTAGTGAGACCCTGTAGACTCTGTACTAAATACATTAGAAAAAACAAAAACAAAAACCCAGGAAGGGCAGAATGAGAACCCGGCCCATCTGTTCCTGGCAGCAAGCCAGCTTCCCCGAGATGGACATTCTGAGAATCATCCCTACCACAGTGTACTGGAGGCCTGCAGAGAGGACCCCTTCCTGTCTAGGATTCCTGCCCCTAATGATGCCTCTGCCCTTGTGCTGAGGGGCCAGATGAGCTGCTTCAAGTGCTGTGTCCAAGCTGTGGGGTGACCCCGTGAACTGCTAACTGCTCGAGACCACACCCCCAGGCTTCCTGGCCCTCAGCTATCTGACACCCACACTGCCCACCTTGGCACTTTTGAAATGCTTTCGCAGTTTTGCCAAAAAGTTCTGTTTTTAAAAACTCTTGCAGTGTTGGGTGTCTAACCCGGGGCTATGCCTCTGCAGGTGAGAGCTCTGCTGCAGAGCACCCCAGCTGCAAGCCCCCAAGAGCAGGTGTAACATCTGCAGCAGCTCGAAAACAGGGGCAGCAAAGATTACACTTAATAATTTTTTTTTTTTTTTTGGTGGGACTGAAGTTCAAACTCATGACCTTGCCAGGCAGGCACTTGTGCCGTGGAGCTATCTCCCCGGGCCCCCACATGCTTGCTTTTAGGAGGGAATTTAATAAGTTATTATGGAGATGCAAGAAAATCTAGTTGCAACATTATATGGTCCTGTTGGGAATCAAAACAATAGAACCCTAAATCGTAATAATTACAACAGTTACAAAAGTTAGAGGTAGGCACGATGGCCTGTATCTGTCACTGCAGCACCCAGGAGGCTGAGGCAGGAGGATGCCCTCAAGCTTGTGGCCTGTTTGGGCTGTATTGTGAGTTGAAGGCTGAGCTACATTGTGAGACCCTTTCTCAAAAAACAGAACAAAGAGCCAGGGAGATAGCTTGGTGGCATAAGTGCCTGCCTGGCAAGTGCAAGGTACCAGTTTGGCTCCTGGTACCCAATAAAGACAAAAAAAAAATACCAGAACAAAACAACACACACACACACACACACACACACAAACAATAACAATACCCCCAACCAAGTCAATTGCAAAAGTTTCTGCAGATTTAGATTATCCGTCACAATTTTTTTCTTTTTTTTTTTTGTCTTTTTGAGACAGGGTCTCGCTATGCAGTTGAGGCTGGCCTTGAGCTCACTTTTGTAGCCCAGGCTGGTCTTGAACTCGCACCAATCCTCCTGCCTCAGCCGCCCGAGTGCTGGGATTACAGGCGTGAGCCACCACGCCTGGCTCCGTCACAATTTTAAACCAGTGAGTTTTCCAATTTGTATTAAGGAAAAATGAGCTCCTCTGTGGTGCATTGTTGTTAAGTGGGAGGAAAACCACCAAGGGTACAGGCTGGCGGGGAGATGGCAGCACTGACCCTGGGGATCTGGCTGGCAAAGGAACCACACTCCCTGCCACAGAACAAAGCCCGCGCCATGTACCTCTAGGATCTGGTCTCCGGCCCAAAGTCTTCCGTCCCTGGCTGCTGCGCCTTCTTCGTACACCTCATGGATGATGATTGCGCCCTGCAGAACACAGCTGTGGATTACTGCAAGCCAGCAGGCCCGCCCCGGGTGAGCAGCTGGACGCGGCTGCGCCCTGTGGTCTGTGTGCCTGGGAGATGGACATGCACTGTGGGTGGCCAGGGTGTGGCAAGGGTCCCCGACGTGTCGCCCATTCCTCAGCGCGGGCTCTGCGACCCTGGAGGTGAGCTGTGGCATGGTCCATCGATGCTGCGCTTCACGCACGGTGCTCACACGTGGCCCGCTGTGGGCCTGGGTGCTGCTGAAAGTGGACAAAGCTCGGGACCAGGGAGCTGGGCCGGCCTTCGCCGGCCAATGGGCACTGGTACAAGGGACCTGTCTCCTAGCAGGCACAGGGCTGCAGCTTCCCATGGGCACGGGCAGGGCGTCTCGCGGTGCCAGGGTGAGGGCCAAGACCTGGGCCAGGCTGCGCAGCATCTCTCTACTGCTGGGCTTTCCCTACTCGAGATGGCTGAGCCCACTGCAGGGGTGGGGTCTCCTGCTCACAGCCTCTGCCGCCCACCCACACCTGAAATACATCACCCCAGGTGGCCCACAGCGGGCAGCAATGTGGGCAGCACAATGCCAGGAAGCACGGGCAACCGACAAGAGCAGACAGAGAGAGAGAGAGAGAGAGAGAGAGAGAGAGAGAGTGGGGGGGCGTGCACGTAGCTAGCCATGCAGCCCAGGCTGGCCTGAACTTGCAAATGCTCTGCCTCAGCCTCCTAAGTGTTGGGATCGCAGGTGTGTGCCACCAGGCCTGGCTTTCATTCTGTTGTTTAAGGGTCTCAAATATTTTTAAATGCATTTATTTAATTTCTTCTTATTTTTATTTTGTTATAGATTTTTGAGATAAGGTCGTGCTATGTAGTTCAAGGTCAGCCTTGAACTCATCATGTAGTCCATACTGCCCTTGAACCCACTGTGTAATCTTCCTGACTCAGCCTTCTTCTTTTTTTAGAATTTTATTTTTTTTCCTTGTTTCAGAACTTTTGTTTGTTTATTTATTTATTTTTATGGCCGGCTCAGCCTGCCCTGAGGGCAGGGCTGGCTCAGCATGTGGAGCCGGGGATTGAACCGCAGTCCCTGCAGCCACCTAAGCTTTCCTAAGCAGGCGCTTTAGACCACTGAGCCATCCTGCCACGCCCTAAGTACTTCTTTTAAAATGAATACAGCACTCACTGGGAAGTTTCTCCTCTGCACCTGTCTCCGCACCGCTGTTTCCCTGCCTAGAAACAGTACTGACCTCTTTAGAAAGTTCTTAAAGCTACCTTGTGCAGTAATTTGGAAGACATGAAGGGTCCTGGATCTTGAAGGCCAGGCCTTCTACCTGCTGCCTCCTAGGGTTCCTAAATTGCTAGGGTCCCCACGTATACACCCATGTTTCAGCGGCCCTGGGACATGTGTGAGAAGCTGCGTGCTAGAAAGAGAAGCCATGGACGGCAGCGGGCGGGAACCACAGTCCTGGGTGAACCAGGCGGGAGGCTGAGGTTCTGCAGGCAGCGCTTTCAGACAGCAGGCACGCAGCTGCTGCCACAAGCACTTAGGCAAGGGAAATCACACGGCAGGCAGCCAGCAGGCAGGGTGCGGGGCCACAAGTGTCACATTCTCTTCTCTAAAGTAGGAAGCTGGTTGGGGAGATAGCTCAGGGGCTCAAGAGCCTGCCTGGCAAGCATAAGGTCCTGAGTTTCATCCCCAGGACTGGAAAAAAAGTGGGAAACATATGCACCAATGATCTTAGAGAGTGCTACGTCTTTTCAGGGAAACCCCCTCCTACTAAGAGCAACTCAGAAGAAAAGGAAATATGGAAGATTTTCCTCTGAGGGAAACTGCCGCAGCTCACACCCTGCTGCTCCTCGAAGCACCGCGTGGTGGCGCTGTGCTCTCCTTCGAGGCTATCCCCTCATCAGCTGGAATCCAAACACTCTGGCTGGCCCCCTGCACCCTGTGGCCTCCCGGCCATGCCAAACCGGCCAGGGCGAGGAGGATCCCCTCAGCAGGGGCCCAGGGCCTGTCCGGTCTCCGCTCCTCCTTCACAGGCTGCACGATGATGCTTCCCAGAGAAGCTGGGGTGGAGGCAACATGGGAAACCCCGTGAAGTGCAGGGCTCTGTTCTGCTCACAAACAAATCACGTTTCTTGGCATTGATTCGGAAAGAATCGGAGGGTACAGAGGTCAACCAATCCCTGCACAACTCTGCTACAAAAGCTGCAAAGAGACGACAGTCTGTATATCTTTTTTTTTTTTTTTTCCTGTTTTTCAGACAGGGTCTCGCTATGCAGCTCAGGCTGGCCTTGAGCTCACTTTTGCAGCCCAGGCTGGTCTTGAACTTGCACAGATCAGATCCTCCTGCCTCAGCCTCCCAAATGCTGGGATTATAGGTGTGTACCACCACACCTGGCCCAGCCTGTATATCTTTTTTTTTTTTTTGGCGAGACTGGGGTTCAAACTCATGACCTTGCACTTGGCAGTCAGGCACTTGTGCCACAGAGCTATCTCCCCAGCTCCCCAGCCTGTATATCTTTTTTTTTTTTTTGTCTTTTTGAGACAGGGTCTCGCTATGCAGTTGAGGCTGGCCTTGAGCTCACTTTTGTAGCCCAGGCTGGTCTCGAACTTGCACCAATCCTCCTGCCTCAGCCTCCCAAGTGCTGGGATTATAGGCGTGAGCCACCACCCTGGCTCAGCCTGTATATCTTAACATGCACCTTTAGAAAGAGCAGCAGATGTTCAGCCTCTGCGCACTGGGATTCCTAAGCGTCCTCAGGCAGGGAGCTCAGATTAGCAGGGTGGGGCTACGTCAGCGGTGTGCACGCTGGCTCTTGTCATGAAACGGTCCAACGCTGAGAATTACCACCCCCAAGTGCGCACACGTGCTTTAACATAACTGACTATGCAACCAATACTGATGCACCAGCCCTGGGATCACAAACCAAAGGAAATGACTGGCCCAGCAACAGAACTAGTGTGGGAGTCCCTGTGAATACTGAAGCTGCTTCAAGGCTGGAAAAAGCCTTCCCTTTGAAACTCTAAAACGTGCACCCCTCGGGGCTGGGGAGACAGCTCTGTGGCACAAGTGCCTGCCTGGCAAGTGCAAGGTTGTGAGTTTGAACCCTGGTCCCACAAAAAAAAAAAAAAAAAAAAAAAAAAAAAAAAAAAAAAAAAAAAAAAAAAAAAAAAAAAAAAAAAAGTGCACCCCTGAAAACGAAGTTCCTCCGCCAAGTCTGACTCCGCAAAGGCCAACGCTTACCAATATGCACGCATTTTTCATGCTTACATAAGATTTAAGAAAGTTGATAATATTTGCATTATATTTTATAGGTCTTAATAGTTCTACCTGGTCTTTTTTTTTTTTTTTAATGTACTTGTTACAGGGTCTTAGTATGCAGCTCGGACTGTAAGTGATCTTCCTGTTTCCAGCCTGCCCAGCACTGGGGTTACAGGCATGCACCACCGTGCCTTGCCTCGGTGGCTGGCTTAGTGCACCTGGGGTGGGGACGGCATGGCATGCGGTGCGGGGGACCGAACCTCAGTTGTGGTGCCTTCCTAAGCAGGTGCTGACTCCGCTGAGCTGTCGTGCCAGCCCCACTTGGTCCTTAATGGCTTCCATTTGACTGAGGTCACAAAGTGTTTCTGCTCACTGTCATATCTTTGGGAACCAGAGTGCAGGAAATTCAGAGGTGCTATGTGTGAACATCCTGTCAGTATGAGTTGCCAGCTTCTTGCAAACTCTGCTTTGGTTTTTTAAAAAAGAAAGCTGGTGCTGGCGGGGGCCCGGCGGGATGGCTCAGTGGTCTACAGCGCCTGCTTGGGAAGGCTTGGGCAGCTTCAGGGACTGCAGTTCGATCCCTGGCACCACATGCTGTGCCAGCCCTGCCCTCGGGGCGGGCTGAGCCGGCCATAAAAATGAGTGAAGAAACAGACAAAGGTTCTGAAACAAGAAAAATTAAATTAAATTAAATTAAAAAAAAAATAAAAAAGAAAGCTAAGGTAATGAGGTGTTGCCTATAAAAATATATAATGAAGGGGCTTGGGTTGGGGCACCATGCGCCAAAGCCAACGCAGCCTTCCTGCGACAGGCTGCCGGAAGTCCCTTGAAGGGAAGCAGTGAGATGAAACGCTTGGTCAAGCATGTAGCAGCTTCCTTCTCTGCTTGCAAGGATCTAGGCTTCCAACAGGGTGCTCCAGGGCCAGACAGGAGGGGCTCAAGTGCAGGTGCTCGCCTGACGGTCAGTGCAACTGCTGCCCGCCACGCATACCTGCCACAGAGACTCGGCTCACCGACGTGCTCACCCTGAAGCTTTTGCTTGGGAGGAAAACCTGCACGTGTGTTACCTGAGGAGCTTGTGTGTGTAAGAGTGACTTAAGTTGGTGTTCAGACCTGGGCATGCCATGTATTTAGCATGTACGAACCCCAGGAACAAATGACATACATAAACTAATGTTACATCAGGCCCCCAAAAATGCAGCTGTGTGCAACCTGGAATGAGACGACGGGCCCCTAACCTGGGGTACCTGGGCCTTTCAGTAAGGACGTCCACAGTTCACCCTCTGTCCAGCAGCCCGCTGATGTCCTCATATCGAGCTCATTCCAAAGTGTATACAGACGAAGCCAATGGCCTCGTCTGCTTTTCCTCCACGAAGAGGGTCCAGGACCAGAAGCAGGGTTTATATTTAAAACTTTCCAAAAGCAACAATAAGCATAGGCTCTCACAGAACACATCCCCGCAGCCCCGAGGCCCGAGGCCTTGCGCCTCGGCCTGGCGAACAGGCTTGCCCCGCAGGAGGGACCCCAGGAGCCCAAGCTCCAGGAGCTGTGCAAGCTGTCAGCGCACAGGAAGAGCATTTCTGTGGCATCTGGACAGAGCGCTGTTCTTAGATATTCCTCCTTCCCAGGAGCAAAGTCATGCTAACATCTGTGCCCGTGCAGGGCGCCGGCTTCGCCATCTCCAGGCCAGCGCACTCAGCCCAAGGGTCCCTTTGACCACGTGGTGCCACATCACGAATTCCTCTTGAAATAACGTGAGATGTGTGCCTCCCTGTGCCCTGGGGGGCGCCCATGTCACTTCCCTTTTGTATTTTCTCCTGATTCTGGGATTGAGCCCCGGAAGTGCTGAGCCAACATCCAGCCCTTCCTCCTTCATGGGAGACGCGGTCTGACCAAGGGGCCCAGGCTGGCTGCAAGCCTGCGATCCTACCCTGGCCTTCCCTGGCACCAGGGCACAGGCAGGTACCGCGTGCCCAGAGCTTCCCCTTCCGCCCCTCTTCTCTTCTTTCTGTCCCGGCTGACAGGTGTCCTCCTGAAGCCTGAGGCCACTGCTGGTGGGCCTTCCGGAGGATGACTAGCTTACAGGCTCACAACTGACCTGCAGGTGGCCAGTGGCATCTGGTCAGAGGAGGTGGCCACTGCCCGGGCAGGGTCTGGACACTTGTCCTTCCTTCCAGCTCCCCGTGGTCCAGCTCAATGAGTCCCTCACTTGCTCCGGCCGCTGAGCCTGCCAGGACCAACACCTCTACCATGAGCTCAAATGAAGGCCTTGTCCTGAGGTGGTGGGCGTCGTGCGACTCCTCCCACTCAGGCCTGTTCTCTTTCTTTGTATTTGTCACAATACTTATTTGAGCCACTTATATCATAAGGTTTGTTCTTCCACTTATGAAGTGATAAGGACCTAGAAATTAAGTCGCAACTGTCGTCAGCTCTCTGTGCCCACAGCTTTCTTCCACCAAGCCATCTTTTACCCAGAACTCCTTGTTTCTTGCATAGTGGGACAGCAGAGGTCCTGGGACACTGTGCTTCCTGTGATGCACATTTACACAGATCCTGCATGCTCAGTCCTCTCACAGGACACATGCGGGTACTGTTTCTGCTTGCTCAGTCCCTCTCACAGGACACACAGGAACTGTTCCCGCCTGCTCAGTCCTCTTCACAGGACACACCTGGGTACTGTTCCTGCCTGCTCAGTCCCTCTCACAGGACACACCCGGGTACTGTTTCTGCTTGCTCAGTCCCTTCACAGGACACACAGGAACTGTTCCCGCCTGCTTCCTCTTCACAGGACACATCCGGGTACTGTTCCTGCCTGCTCAGTCCTCTTCTCAGGATACACTTGGGTGTTTATACTCATCTGCACTGGTGAACAGGATGCTGTAGTGCAGTTACTCAGGTGCACCTGACACATGGGAGCTAGGGACCCAGACCTGGTGCCTAGTGGGGCCGTCTTGTGCAGGACAGAGAGGTGGCATGGCTGGAGCTCTGAGGTCCTGAGGCCAGGGAGCCCCTCTTTGAAAGTGGGCAATAAAGATGAAAGATGAAGTTGGGCCTCAGGTGGATGGTGTACGGCCAGAAGCCCCCCTGTGAGGGACCCCTGGGCAGCCCTTGGTAAAGGTCCACCTGCCCACTGTGAGAAGTAGAACTGTGCCAGGTCTCTGCCTGGGGCCCAAGGCATCACCAGCACCTGTGGGCCCAGGAGGTTGGAGAGGACGCAGAGCAACCGGGCTTCCCCAGCAGTGCCCGTGTCAGAGGTTAGAAGCTCGGAGCTGGAAGACAAGTCCTGGGCAGGTAAAGCAGCCAGGGCTGTGATGGGAACAGCCGGGGTGTATGTGTGTGTGTGTGTGCCATGCCATGGGGAGGTGCAGTGACAGGGACGCTGGTGCAGCAGGTGTCGGCAGGCGGCAGGCGGCAGGTCTCTACGGTGGCCGTGGCCTCTGTGGCCTCCGTAGTTGCCATGATCTCCACTGAGCTTGCAGTGCCTCAGGCTGAACTGCAGAGACCCGGTCTGCCCCAGGCTGCTGAGCTACCTGCCTCGTCCTCCTCTTCTTCTTCTAAACCTGAGACAGAGGCCTCTGTGCTTCCCAGGTGGACCTCAAACTTGTGGGCTATTCTCCTGCCTCTGCCTCCCGAGTAGCAGGGACCACTGAGGCCTGGCCAGAGAAAAGTAGAACGTCATTTTACCTAGCAGATGGGGATATTCTTCTTCCTGTAGATTCCAGCATGGTGCCAGGACGGCCCCAGAGCCACCACATGCCAGGATTCTGTGGCTCGAGGCTGGCAGACATGGGTGGTGGGGCAGGAGGCCCAACCTTTGGAGGGCTATGGCACTTTAGTGTCCAGAGCTCAAGACAGTGCTGCTCACAGACTAGGACCACAGGCCTGGGGGTAACAGAGCTTCACCTGGCCCCCACGGGGAAACAGCAGCCTGCAGCCAGCTGACCTGTTACCCTCAGGAGGAGAGGTCCCGTCACTCCACACTGAACAGGTGTGCAGAGGGACAGCCAGGCTCAGGTCACTGGTTGAGGTGGCGTCAGGGGCCTGTCTTGGCGGCCGTGGGGTGGGGGGCACCGAGGGAGCTCCCCGTACCCCTGCCTATCCAACCTGTGTGGTGCCTGTCACCAGTCCAGGATGAGGCTTGTACTTCAGCGTGCTGTGGAACAGCAGCCAGCAGGAGCCACTGAGAACCCAGCCTTAGGATCTCGGCAAAGCCAGCATTCAAGACAAGCAGGCCAGCGCAAGTCCTCACCCAGGGGACAGGCTGGCTTCTTTTTTTTTTTTTTTTTTTTTGAGACAGGGTCTCGCGAAGGAGTTCAGGCTGGCCTTGAGCTCACTTTTGTAGCCCAGGCTGGTCTCGAACTCGCACCAATCCTCCTGCCTCAGCCTCCCGAGTGCTGGGATTACAGGCGTTCGCCACCACGCCCGGCCTAAGGC
>PVJA010053310.1:0-12008 GCA_004027025.1 Myocastor coypus
TTTTTTTTTTTTTTTTTTTTTTTTTTTTTTTTTTTTTTTTTTTTTTTTTTTTTTTTTTTTTTTTTTTTTTTTTTTTTTTTTTTTTTTTTTTTTTTTTTTTTTTTTTTTTTTTGTCTTTTTGAGACAGGGTCTCGCTATGCAGTTGAGGCTGGTCCTGCGCTCACTTTTGTAGCCCAGGCTGGTCTCGAACTCGCACCAAACCTCCTGCCTCAGCCTCCCAAGTGCTGGGATTACAGGCATGAACCACCACGCCCGGCTTCATTTATTTTTTAAAGTTGAGGTAATATGTAATTTAGAAACCTCAAAAATTCTGTGACTATGTGATTTCCTATTGTGTAAAGGCATTATTTAGCTGAGTGATTCAGAAGAAGGCACTGTGCTGGGTATTTCCTTGATTGGCTTTATACATCATGGTTACATTTGCAGACACACACATACAGGACAAAAGCAAACATAAAGAAGGAAAATATCCCCCTGCAAACTCAAGTAACATTATTGTTAGAAATAACAATAAAAATAATTAACAGTGGAAACAAAATCTACTAATCTTGGCCAGGCATGGTGGTGCACCTCTGTGATCCCAGCACTCAAGAGGCTGAGGAAGGGGATCACCTTGAGTTTGAGGCAAGCCTGGCCTACATAGTGAGATCAACATTAACGTGAACTACAAAGTCAGAGCTTGTCTCAGAAAAGAAAGAAAGAAAGAAAGAAAGAAAGAAAAGAAAGAAAGAAAGGAAAAGAAAAGAAAGAAAAGGGAAATTCTATTACTTTTATATTCCCACATGACAATCAATTGCTTAATTCTTATGTTTTATTGTATGTTTAGTAATAAACCACAATATCATTAATAGATACTTCTCTTACCAGCCATAATACAGCCCCTTTTGCTTAGCATTATTTGCAGATGACATGATAATCTACTTGGAAGACCCAAAATACTCCACCAAGAAGCTACTAGAATTAATACACAAATTCAGTAGCGTAGCAGGATACAAAGTCAACACACAGAAGTCAATAGCATTCCTCTACACAGATAACAAACACACTGAGAGAGAAATTAGAGAAATGATACCTTTTAGACACCTTTTACAATCACACCGAAGCAAATGAAATACTTGGCCATTAACCTCACTGCAGAAGTAGCTATTAAATTAGCATTAGAAATGTTTGTTCTCCCTTGACAAAGGTGAAAGTCAATAGCACACTGTAAACTCTCCTCGCCAGGGCTGCACCGCCTGCCTTCCCTGAACATCCTGCTGCTGCACCACAACGAGCTAACGAGCATCGACGCCACTGTGCAGGAGCTGAAGGGATTGCTGAACCTGAAAACCCTAAGTATCAGCCTGCGCTATCATATGACCATAAGCGAGAAGGAGAAATAACAGCAGACACTTTTCTTTTCATGAAGTTTAAGATTAGAGGCGCAGTGTTAAAATAATAAAACATGAAGCAGACTTTATTGGGGTTTTTTTTTAATTTTTTTTGGGGGGGGGATTTAAATATGCTTTTGATAGTACAGGTAGAAAATAACTGTTGGCGAAATGATATGGCACAGCAAATGAAAATGACAAAAGCAGAAAAGAGGATCTATATGTTTAAATCTGTGTTTTCTTTTTTATTTGAAAAGTAAGTTTTAACATTATATGATCCTGCCTATATGAAATCCATGTGCACCAAATGCATACATCCACGGGGATGACAGCATCAAGAAGTAATTTTAGATAGACTAGTGTTTGCTTAGAGTGGGGGGATTTGGGGACAGAGAGAGGACAGCTAAAGAGTGAAGGCTTCTAAAATATTCTAAAAAATTTTATGGCAGTAAATTGTTCAACTCAGTGAATATAGTAATAATGAATATTTTAAATGACTGAATTCCATGATATCTGATGTATCGTGATAGAGTAAATTAATACTTGAAAAAAGAACTAGGTTTTTAAGTTTTCAATTGAGTGAGCAGACCCATTCATACACACCAGCTTACAACCGGCAAGGAACCGCCTTCAGTAGCAAAAAAAAATCTGCTTGGAATTGGGTTGAAAATAGGTAACGTAGCATTCTGACTGCGGATGAGTGTATAGCTTTGCGGGGTCACCAGTTATGTACACAAGTGCGGCACTAGGCAAGCGATGCTTGGTGTACCGCGTGGTTAAAAACCCTGAGCAGTGAGTGTGTTTTCAGAATTAGAAATTTGTATGTCGTGAAATGGACATATTTTCTTTGCTCATTTTGCCCAAGTCTGTATTCTGAATTTGTGTAAATGAGGGTACAGTTTTCATCTGACCAACATATGAGTAATTTTTTTTTTTTTTCATTGCTATCAGTAGCATCTGCTGGGAGGTAGAGCCTTTAAATCTCAACATTAAAATCACACTAAATTCAAGGCAATTCCATGATTACTTTGGAGCTGTGACAAGGCCACTAACAGATAGGTGGGTTTTGCAGTTTTCTGTTATTTCCTAAGCGACTCTGCATTAGATTATATCGTTCTTGTATGCTGAGCAAATGCTGCTGGGATTAAAAGCCCAGCTCTGTCTAAGACTGCAGGAACCCTCACCGTGTTTTTCTATCACATGAGCTAATAAGCTACACCTAAGGATAGCTGGAAACGCTGAGGTAACTCTGCTAAATACTTTTCCTCACTTTTTTAAAAGTTAGTGACTATTGGTTATACAGATTAGTGGGCTTATGGGGGCAGATTTGCACATGCACGTGACATACTTTAATTATCCCTCCCTCCTAGCCACTCCCCTCACCCTCGCCCTTAGTTTCAATGTGTATCACATATTTTGGTCATACTCATGCCCTTACGCTTCCTCCTGTTCCTCTTCCTTTCTTTCTCATGCCTAATAACAGCCTCCTGTCTATCTTCCCAACTTTTGCACATTTCATGTGTTAGGCAGAACATGCCATGCTTATCTGAGTCAGGCTTCTTTCATGTAACATGATGATCTCCCCTGACTCCATTTTTTTTCTTTAAAGGACAAAATTTCATTCTTTTTCTAGTTGAATAATTCTCCGCTGTGCATATGCTACATTTTCTTTACCTATTCATCTGTCCCTGGGTACCTAGGATGGTTCCATATCTAGCCTTAAGTATATGGTACTAACATCACCATTGGTGTGCAAGTATCCGTATATATGCTGATTCAAATTCCTTCGGGTACATACCAAGGAGTGGTACAACTTTATTAAATAGTAGCTCTACTTTCAGGGTTTTTTTTTTTTTTTTTTTTTTTTCAGGGGGTTGTTTGTTTTTTGTACTGGAAATCAAACTCAGAACCTTGAACTTGCCAAGCAGGAGCAGTGCTGCTGAGCTATATCCCTAGCCCTACTTTTAGATTTTTGAGGAAACTCTGTGATGATTTCCACAGGGGCTCTGGCAATTCATTCTGATGATTACCAGAGCAGAAGGGATTCTTCCTCTTTGTACCCTTGCCTGTATTTATTATTTTTTGTAGTCTTGCTGATGGCATTCTAACATAAGAGGGAATCTCAGTGTAATTTTGATTTGCATGTCCCTAATGGCTAAAGATGTTGAACATTTGTGTATACTTATTGGTCATCTGTGCTTGTTTCAAGAAGTGCCTGTTCAGTTTTGTGGCCTGTTTCATTTTTGAGTGTTGATTTTTTACTTCTTTATATATTCTAGATAATAGTCCTATAAAGAAAAGGAAGCAAATATTTTTCTCCCATTCTGTGGATGGTCTCTTAGCTCTGTTGATTGGCAAAGTGTGCAAAACCTTTGTAATTTGATGTGGTCTCCTTTATTGACTGTTGGTACTATTTCCTGTATTATCAAGAGTTCAAGAAGTATTTAGCAGGGCATGGCAGTATAAGCCAGTAAGCTCAGCACTTTGGGGACCGAGACAGAAAAATCCAAATGAGTTCAAGGCCAGCCTGTCTCCAAAAAAAGCAAACTATGCTTAGGCAAGCGCAGGAACCAGGGCTTGATCTCCCAGAACCACACGCTGCTCCAGCCCTGTCCCCAGGGCGTGCTGAGCTGGCCACCAGGTCTGGGTGTGGAGGCACATGTAATCCCAGGACTGGGGAGGCTGAAAACAGGAGGATCACTATGAGGTGGAGCTGCTTGAGAGATCCTGAACCAAATACATTAAAAAAAAAAAAAAAAAAAAAAAAAAAAAAAACTACTTATGTTTATAACTTCAATTGTTTCCTCAGTGTCTTCTAGGAGTTTTCAATTTTCAGATCTGACAGATAGCTCTGTGACCCAGTTTGAATTGGCTCTTGTACGGGGTGAGAGATAAGGGTCCAGTGTCATTTCTCTCAAGTGGCTATCTAGTTTTCCCAGCTCCTTTTGTTAAAGAGACTGTCTTTTCTCAAATGTGTATGTTCAGCTCTTTGTCCAGAATCGGATGGTTGGAGCTGTGTGAGCTTGTGTCTGTATCCTCTAAAGCGTTTCATGGGCACTTTTGTCTATTTTTGTGCCCACGATCATGTTGTTTTTGTGGCTATGACTTTGTAGCACAATTTAAAATCAGGTGTTTTAATGCTTCCTTTCATCTTTGCTCTTGTTGCTTTGAATTGCTTTGGCTATTCTGGGTGTTTTCTGTTTCCATATGAGTTCTAGGGCTGTTTTTCTACTTCTGTGAAGATCGTTGGTAACTGGGGAATTGAATTGTATCCATTGATCATTTTTGGTAGTACAGCTATTTTAACAGTAATCATTCTGTTAATCCATGAGCATGAGAGATATTTCCACCTTTTACTATCTTCCTCAATTTTTTCAGTGTTCTGAAATTTTCATTGTACAGATCTTCTTTCCACCTTTTCAGCTAAATTGACCCATGTTACATTTTTGAATATTTCTCTGATTTCTTGATCACTTAGTCTATTCTTAGATAGAAAGGCTTTTGGTTTTTTCATGTTAATTTCCTACTTTCTACTTTGCTGAATTTATCAGTTCTATAAGTCTTTTGACAGAATTCTTAAGGTTTTCTTAACATAGGAACATATTACCTATGAAATAGAATAATTTCATTTCTTTCTTTCTTATTGTCACCACTTTTATTTTTTCCTAAGGGCTCCAGCTAAAATTATAAGAACTATATTGAATAGTACTGTGGAGAATGAAAAATCCTTACTTTGTTCCTGATTTTAGAGGAAACCCTTTCAGGAGTCTCCATTAAAAGTGTGTTTGCTGTGGGTTTGTCATGTTGAGGAATGATCCTTCAGTACCTAGTCTCCTCAGAGCTTTTGTCATTATGCGATGTTGTTTTGTGGAAAGCTCATTTGGCCTCAGTGAAGATGACCACGTGAGTTTTATTCTTGATTCTGATTACGATGTATTACATTTACTGAGTTGTGCATGTAGAAGCATTCTTGCATCCTTATAGTGAAGTCATGTAACCATGATGGGGAGTTTCTTCATTTGCTCCTGAGTTTGATTTGCAAGTACTTTATTAAATTTTTGTTTCATTTGTACTCATCAAAAATATTGATATTTAATTTACTCTTGTTTTTCTATCTTTTCCCACTTTTAGAATTAGAGTAGTTTTGGGCTCATAGATTTTGGAAGCATTCTTTCATATTTCTTAGAATAGTTTAATAAGATTCATATTTGTTTTTCTTTAAAGCTCTGGTGAACTTCAGCAAGGAACTCATCTAATCCTGGGGTTTTGTTTGTTAGGAAATTTTATTACTGCTTTGCTTTCATTGTTTGTTTTATTTGCTTTGGTTTGTATTTTGGGTTCTTAGGGGTTTTGGCCAACAAAAACTGAATTAAAAACATAGGAAACAGAAACAGATCAATGACAAACAATGAGCAGGGAGATAGCTCAGCAGAGTAAGCGCCTGCCTGGCAAGCACAAGGTCCTGAGTTCAATCCCTGGTGGTCTAAAATTATTTTAAGGGCTGAGCAAATAGCTCAGCAGGTTAAAGCACCTGCAAGCAGGGGACAAGGGTTCAATTCCTAGGCCTGCTGTACTGGACCTGCCCCTCAGGCTCACTCAGACAGCAGTTGGGACTGGGCATGGTGGCAGGCACCTGTAATCCTGGTTCGTGGGAGGCTGTAAACAGGTGGATCACTATGAGTCCGATCTAGCAGTGAGACTCTGAACACCCTGTAGACCCTTCCCTAAAAAAATACAAATAAATAAATAAATAAATAAATAAATAAATTCTAGTAGGTTTGCTTCTACAATTTGGCATTTCTCTCTTATTGCTTTCAATATGCTTTCCTCATTCTTCATTTATGTCTTTTTATTATATGGTGACATGAGTAGGCTCTTTCGTGGCCATGCTTTTTGAGATTCTGAATAATTCTTGTATTTAGATACTTCTATCTTTCCCAGAAGTTTTAAGTTTTCTGTTATTACCTCGTAAAATAGATTTTCATGCCATTACTCTGATTTTTGTCATTCTTTTACACTAAAAATTCTTAAAGTTAGTCCTTTGGTTGTGCCGCAGTGTTTTGGGGTGTCTTGCTCATAATTTCTGGGAGGGAAGAGCTCCTTTCTTAATGTCTGCATGCAGTAGCTCCTAAAACTTATCTTCGGACCCTGAAATCCTGTTTGCAGACACTGGTTCTGTCTGCTGGTAAGGTTTTTCATTGAGCTTTTTTTGTCTGATTTGTTGTACTTTACATTTCTGGGATTTCTATTCAGCTATTATTTAGAATCTCTCTCTCTCTCTCTCTCTCTCTCTCTCTCTCTCTCTCTCTCTTTGTTGAATTTCCCCTTCACATTCTGCATTACCTTCCTTACTTCAGATGGCTTTATTTGTACAGTCATTGAAGTCAGCAATCACCTTATAGTGTGTTGAATTCATTGCTTAACAGTTCATCTACTTTGATATTTCTATAATTAGTTACTAATGAATTAGAGACATTTATAGGCATTGCATTGCCCTGGTTTTCATAATTCTGTGTTTCCACACTGAGAGTTGACTATCTTTTGAGATGGATATCTCATCCATTTTTATTTGAGGGCAGCTTCATAACCAGCCTTTCTGAGGGAAGCTTGATTCCCAGCACCACTCAGAAAGAAGAAAATGAGTCACAGGAATGTTAGTGACACAATGGGAAATAAGGTAATGAAATATAGTAAAACCACCTAATGTCAACAACTTCACCACAATTAACAATAGAAACCTGCAGTAGTGAGGTAGGCTCAAAGACAATGGAAACTTTGAAATATTATAGAAAAAAATATTAAAAATAATACAAAAGAGATTGTAGTAATAATAGAAACACAAAGGCAGATTAGATGTTGACGAACAACAAAGATCTACTAAAATAAAAATATATATCACCACTATTTTTATAATACAAACAAATGAGCAATAATAGCACAGGATAAAGTAAATATCTAAAAAATTAATAAAAAAATTAAAATTTTTAAAAAATAAAATTAATTAATTAATTAATTAAGGTCAATGGTAAAATATCAAAAATCAAGGAGTGGGGAAAGACAAAACTGGAAACAAGCAAATGCAAATTTTGAGGAACAAAATAAAGGAAGATGAAAAGAGGAAAGTGAGATAAAAATCGCAACTAAAGAATTTTTAAATTACTAAATTCAATCCCTGGCAAGCTTAGGCAATGGCAGGAACCACAGTTTGATCCCCAGCACCCCGTGCTATGCCAGCCCTACCCCTAGCAGGCTGAGCTGGCCATAATATAAATAAATACATGAAGTTAAAAAAAAAAGGTTGGTTGATGGTATGTCCTCTGTCTCCGTGCTGCATTCACTCCACAGAGCTTTGACATTCGTTTCTCTCTTTCTGTACATCCTGAGCTACTGCTATCCCAACTAACTTGAGGCCTCTGGGATCATAAGACACCCCCCTTACTCCAGCTGCCTCTTTATCCCAACACCCCAGGACGCGGCACATGTGCAAGGAGAGGCATAAGGTCTTATGACGTTGGTGGGTGGGTCAGGCCAACAGACCCCTGAGTTCTGTGCTGAAAGAAGCCAGTGCGGGGAGTCAAGCGGTCCACTGTGCTCCATTCCAGCCCTTTCAGGCCCAGCCCCTTAGAAAATGGTATGTGACTGGACTGGCTTCTCACCACAGAAGGAGAAGCACAGAGGCCTTCACAGCCTGAGACTAAGACTGCATAAGCTTCTCAGGGAGTCTGCGACTAGCTCGGCCCTCTTTATGATTGACTCATGGCCATCGCGCACCCAGAAGAGTAGTTGTTCTCTGACTTCTGATTCACCACGTAGTTCAAGTCTTCAGCAATCATCTCCTTTTCAGAATGGCTCCTGATTGTGCCACTCCCAAATACAGGAAGGCACTGCAGTGGATTTCTTCTCCCGCACCAGCCTGCCACACAGAAGGTGTTACTTTTGGTGTAAAATCCCCTCTGACTTTATAGCTTACCAAATCATGGGTTTTTCTCGGGACTAGTACTACCACTCTGCTGTTTATGACGGGGCTACTGGCCCTCTCCACTCTGAAGCTCTGATTGAGATATGTCCTCCTTGTTTGAACCCATGCGCTGTATTGCTTCATTCTTATGTTTAGATTCTGCATGGCTTTTAGCTTTCCTGTGAGTTCTGTCTTGGTTCCCAGGGCACTCCCTCTCTTTCTTTCTTTTAAATTGTTGTCTTCCACAAGTCTCCACCGCAGGTCCCAGAGAGGCTATGATCTACTGCTGGTTTCTGCTTCCCCATCTTAATCTCTCCCCAGTCGCCTGTAAAACACTTCTTAAGAAAACATTTCTCAGGGCAATGAGAGATGAAGGGAAAAAGTGGAAGGAAAGAGAATGTAAGAGAATTAAGAATTAAGAATTACATACATGTGCCAGCTCCTCCCAGGGAATGTGATCAGTACATGCAGCAAATATATATTGCAAAAAATAAATGTTTTAACATTTCTTTATTTGGTACAGGGTCTTACTACACAGCCAGGACTCATAGTGACTCTCTTGTCTCAGCCTCAAGAGTGCTGTGATTACAGGTGTGTGCCACCACGCCTGGTTTTAGTGGCTGGCATGGCATGTCTTGGATTCAGGGGCTGGCATGGCACTGAATCCAGGTCCTTGTGCTTGCCAGGCAGGCACTTAGACTGCTAAAATATCTCCCACCCCAAAAATTATGCTATTAAAAATTATAAGTGAGGGAAAGAAAGAGAAGATACTAAGACCTTCAAAATCTCACTACCCATTCTAAATACTTTCATGCATTTGAATAATTTGTCTAAGCAGATATATGAAAAATATAACTGTAAACTTTATTTTAGAAATTTCTCGCCATGAATGTTATTCTGAGGTAACAAAAATTAAGATTATATTGCATATTACTATGTAAATAATCTAGAAGTTGCATACAGTCTGGAAAGTCTACTAAGTAGCACATGGACTAAATTTAAAATTTGATATTTTAAACAATAATCATAGTAATATGTTAAAATGTCATTTGTGTTGAAAAAAATTACCTTTTAAACCTTTACAATAATCCTCATATGTGAACAGAATTATTCCCTCTTCAGGAGTAGAAATGCTAGTAAAAGACTTACTCAAACTACCAAAGAATGTCAAACCTTTAATCCAGATCTGGTTTCATTTATCATTTATTCATTCATTCATTAAATACTATAATTTTTCATTCATTCAATAAATATTTGTCACATGTTCATGCTGTGATCCTTCATAAAAGAATACAAGTGAAGAAAACAAGTCCAAGTTGGACCTTTGTGGGGCTTACAGTTTTATTTTATTTTATTTATTTATTTATTTATTTATTTATTTATTTATTTATTTATTTTTTGAGACAGGGTCTCGCTACGCAGTTGAGGCTGGCCTTGAGCTCACTTTTGCAGCCCAGGCTGGTCTCGAACTCGCACCGATCCTCCTGCCTCAGCCTCCCAAGTGCTGGAATTACAGGCGTGAGCCACCACGCCCAGCTTGGCTTACAGTTTTATAACTCTCAGCATAGGCATTTTTTTTAGAGAGAGGCTACTATTGAAGGACTTGCTACATGTTAACATTTAATAATTCAAGCAAATTTTGCTATGAAGCAACAGTCAGAGAGCGGTAAGCAAGGTTAGCCCAATAGCGGTGAACAAGGTTCACTATCCTCTGAAGCAATGTGCACAGTCCAGGCCTGAGTGGACTCTCCCCTGCCTGGCAAGGGTCAGTGTGAGCACAGGATCATGTGTGGCCTCCTTTGAAGTCCAACTTAAGGCCATCACTTTACATGACCATTAAAATGACATCTATGTAAAACCATGGTGATGTCACTCAAGTTATAACTGACCCCGTCACGGACTCATTCTTTTGAAATACAGAAAGATATTATGTCTAGTAACCAGGAAAAAAAAAAAAAAAAGCCTCTTCTGAAGATTCCTGGTAGTGAGGTTTCATAGCCTGATCCCATGCCTCAATTTGGCTCACGGTATTTTACAGAAAAAGTTTGCTGTTACTAGACGACCAGTGTCATTTGCGCAGTAATGTCTTCGGATTACGTTTGTGACAGCCTCATTTGCAATCATGGATTAAATTCAGTTCATTAACTAAAATGAGAAGCCCATGCATTTTCAACTGTTAAAATGTGTGTCTTTTCAAGTTGGAAGGCTGCATAAAAATCTGAAGCATTATTATTATCCCATTCCAATTACAAGTTCTTCTGAGGGTGAGAAAACAGCCTGGAGGGGAGAGCTGTAATCCATTTCAGCGTTGCACCCTGCGCTGGCATTTGCAAGGAGAATTGCTAAGCGATTGCCCAGGAGACACATAGCTGGGAGCTTCAGGGAGGCCCCCGGCAGCGGCAGAGTGGGAGGTCCCGTCTCCCAGGCAGGCAGGCAGCGTCGCTTCTTCCCTCCGGCGGCTCCACCTTTCCACACCCTCCCTCTCTGCTCGCTTTTTCGTGCTGGTTCCTCCTCCAAGCTTTCGATAGGACCCAGGCGTGCCAAACACTCCTTCTTTGGGTGATCGCTGGACTCGCCTCGGTCTCCCTTGCTAAACCTTTTCTCCTCATTTCACTCAACATTTCTCTGTATTTCATAAAGCTCCATGATGGAAACGTGTACTTAAAACTCCTACATTTTGTCATGGCTAAGGCCTGCATCCTGGTGGAGCTTATGGGCGTCACCCCTGACATAGGGGGCTCCCTCATTTAGAAGAGGGTCTTCCTGTTCCCACAGGACCTGCCCTTGCTGGACATTCACTCCTCTTACCATCCTCAGGAGCCCCAGCCCCTGCTGATGATAAAAAGGCAAGGATCAAATGGAGCGCTGAGGCCGAGGAGCACCGTGATCCCATGATCCCAAGGGCCTCTTTAGTTGAACCTCTCCTATTAAGGCCCATTTAAAAGAGATGGCCTCTTCCAAGGACAGAACCACTCACCACCTAAAAATAATCGGGTGGTGGGGTGGGGGTGGGGGGTGTTTACTCAACTCAAAGTTAAGAATTTCCAATCCTTCCGCTCTCTCCATCTTCTGCTCTGTTTTCTGAATGTATTTTGCACAGGGTCTCACTACACAGCTGGGACTCTTCCTGTCTCAGCCTCCCTAGAGCTGGTCTTATAAGTGTGCCCTGCCACACCCAGACTCTGTGGCTGGCTAAGCGCACCCAGGGGCAGGTCTGGGGGTGGGGGCGCCTAGTCTACTGAGCTATCTCACCAGCCCTTCTGTTCTCTTTTCTTTGGGAAAACGAAGATGATTTCCATATTTGGTACAAGCAGGTGTTGTCTGGGAGCTCACAGGTTTCAGTTGGCATGAGAGGGTGACAACAGTGAAACACTGAGCCAACGACTCTCGGCCCAGGCCTTCAAAATCCGTGTGTCTGATCACGGGCAGCTGATCTTCCTTCACAGGTCATCGTGCACAGGCTTCTACAGTCTGTGTCGTTTCTCTCATCTATTACAGTGCATTTGTTAACCCCTTATTAATTACGTCACCTTTCTTCTAATGTGCCTTCAGAACATGTGGGCCCATTTAAATATGATTTAAAAGTCCAGTTTTAGAAGTTTCTAAAATTAACTAGAGCCCATTATTTAGATGACTGTATGCTTCCCTGTGTCTTCCTTCCTTCTTTCCTCCCTCCCTCC
>PVJA010053311.1:0-12031 GCA_004027025.1 Myocastor coypus
ATACATTTTCAAAATTTAAAAAAGAAATAAGAAATACTTTATGAGTATATACTGCAGGAAGTTAGCAGGCAGGACATTTGAGGGAGGAAATTACAGAAACTACAGAGAACAAAGACATTCTATTTCTACCCAAATTGCTTATAAATCAGCCAGGAAATAAATGTGGATGATTATGGCACTTATGGATCTATTATAGGTAGCAGCCCCGCATAAAATAAGGCTTACAGTAGGCCATTGTTTCGGACTAGGCTCATGAACTAGGCCCCCCTACCAGGCTGGAAATCAGAATGCACCCATTTAGGCCAAAGTTCCATGTCACTGAGCTGAAATGAAGCTATTTATTGTATCTTCCAAGAAATCAGAATTAGATAACAACCAAACTTCCCCAACAGGCCAATTTCAATTAGCATAATAATGAAATTCCTTCTGCCTAAACCTTTGTTATTCAAACAAAACAAAACCCTAGCAAAATAACTGATATTTCCTTTCTTACTCAAAGAAAAAAAGGCAAAATAATGTGATCTTTTTTTTTTTTTTTTTTTGCGGGACCAGGGTTCAAACTCACGACCTTGCACTTGCCAGGCAGGCGCTTGTGCCACGGAGCCATCTCCCCAGCCCCAATAATGTGATCTTAATCAGCTATTTTCCATTGTCTGTCTCTTGGCCCCACCTCACAGAGAAAAAAAGCGTTGAAATGACCACTCTACCTTTTATTCTTTGTTTCTGCTTTCTTGAACATCTTTTTTGTTTATTAAATCGAGTTTTGCCTAATATAGTGGCACTTGCCTATGATACCAGCACTTGGGAGGCTGAGACAGGAGGTTCTCCATAAGTTCAAGACCATCCTAGGCTGCATAGTGAATTTGAGGCCAGCCTGAGCTACATAGCAAGACTCAGTCTCAAAATAAAACACACACAAAAAAAAACAAAAAAACCCCAAAAAACCCAACTTGCTCTGTTCTGCTCTGCTCATTGGAGCACAACCCATTCAGAGGAAAAAAGTATTGTCTGATTCCAGAATAAAGAAAAGGCCAATTAAAAAATTTTAAATTACAATTTTGTCCTTTATACCAGTAAAATAAAAACTATACTAAGCACATTCCTCAGGAAGGAAGCCGCAGCAGGTCTCTGTGTAGCCAGTCTCAGCCCCACAAGGAAGTACCATTCATATCCCCTTATTAGAGATGAGAAACCTGTGTACTTGAGATGTAAATCAGTGGTCAAGCACATGCCCAGCCAGCATGAGGCCCTGGGTTTGACCCCCTAGTACCTCATGGTCAAAAAGAATAATGATGATGAAGAACCCCAGGCTCACAGTAGTTTGCTTAAGATCAAACAGTAAATGACATAGATACAAACAGGATAAAAATAAAGGGAAGCAACATTAAGAGTTTAAAAATGAAAAATGAAGCCAGACATGGGGCTCATGCCTGTAATTCCAGCACTCATGAGGCCGAGGCAGGAGGATCACTGGGAGTTAGACACCAGCCTCTCCTGCAAAGTGAGCTCAAGGCCAGCCAGAGCTGCAGAGTGAGACCTCAGCTAAGACAGACAGAGAGAGAGAGAGAGAGAGAGAGAGAGAGAGAGACAGAGGCAGAGACAGAGAGACAGAGAGACAGAGACAGGGAGAATAAAAAGATAAAAACTCAAAGTTCAGGATTAAAAGTAAAAGCTAAACAAGAGTTCAGCAGACCCAGGTCTGTCTGATGGCTTCTCAAAAGCTGATGCTCAGGAGATGAGAACTGGAGGCAGGAAGTCAGGTTTCCTCAAGGGCTGGCACCCCGAAAAGTGGAAGCTGTAATCCACACCCCCAATATGCCTCATGAAACTGGAGGGCACAAAAGGGCTGTTATGGTTTGTATCTAGGTGTCCCCCTAAAGCCTCATGCAGTCATGGGGCGGCTTCCAGAGTTTGTGATTGATTCTTGATCCAGTGCCGGGATTATGGGTGTGAGTGTCCTGGGACAGATACTCTGCATTACAATGTCAGGGAGGCAGGCTTGCTCTCTGTTGCCATTGTTGCTGCCATTCCCTTTGCTCTCTCTGCTCTTTGCCACCACCCTAAACTGCTGCCCTCTGCCATGTGCCACTCTGCCTTGGCGCCAGCTAGTAGGGCCTGAAACCTCCACTAGCTGTGGGCCAACTAAACCTTTCCATCTCTAATTTTGAGTGTCGAGTATTTGTCCCAGTAACAAGAGAAGAGTAACTGAGACAAGGACATTTATAGGGGAGGAGAGGGCACACAGGGGCGATGAGCAAGATGGCCATATGCCTGGTGGGGCCTCGTCATCCTTGGCCATCTGCCTCCTTCTGTTCCTTTGGCTAGAATGTTGTGGTGCAGCGGACCTTGCCCTTCTTGGCCTCCTTCTACAATACTGTAGATCAGTAGTGACAAACCTACACTACGAGTACTGCAGGGGCCACACTGAGCCCGCTCTGTTGGTACCCAGCCAAGACACACCAGCAGCTGAGCAGTGGATAACACTTGCCTTTTCTAAATTAAAATCTCAGTATTCAGGGTTAATTGCAGTGTTGGAACCTTGACATAAATACGTGGGGCTTTGGTTACAGTTTGGACCTTAGATTTCCAAAAGGTTCACCAGCATTGCTTTAGACAAATACTACTTTTCTACAAGCTAAACCTCACAGTAGTTTGTATGCTTTGCATTAGTTGGTGCACAGGACTGAAAAATAAGGAGGAGTACTTGCATTCCGATGTTGTCTGAAGCTGAGCAGACACTCAGGCTCTGTAAATCTAATGAAAATTGCTCAGCAGTTAACATCTTAATTATATAGGGGTAATTCATTTTTTAAAATTATTTTTAGAATTTAGAATATGCACCTGGCCATGAGAGGAAAAGCAACTTTTCAAAGGCACCTCACCAAAGAAGAGGCCACCTTAACAGGAAGACACAGAAAGCAAAGAAGCCAGGAGTGGTGCCCACCTGCACACTGTGCCCATCTCTCCGAGATACTAAGGCTAGGGGATCAAGGTATGAGCCAAGCCCAGCAAACTTGGTGTGTTAGCAAGGTTCTGTCTCAAAATTTTAAAAGGGGGAAAAGGTTGGTAATACAGCTCAGTCTGTAGGCCCAGCTTCAATCCCCAGTGCCAAAGGGGGAAAAAGGCATAGAAAAAGAAACTAGAGAGCTCCCAAGATAGCTCAGCAGCCTAAGCACCCGCCTAGGCAAGAGCAAGGATCCAGGTTTGATCCCCAACATCACATGCCATGCAGGCCCCACCCTCAGGTGTCCTGACCTGGCCACCAGGACCAGGTGTGGTGGCACACGCCTATAATCCCAGCCCTGGAGAGGCTGAAAACAGGAGGATCACTAGGAATCACTAGGAATCCAAGCTGCATAGTGAGACCCTGTACCAAATACATAAAAACTTAAAAAAAAAATAGAAACGAAACTAGAAAGACAAATCATGAAATGAAATTGAAAAATTTTTATAACAATAAAATAAGCAGAAGCCATAAACTGAGGTGAAGATAAGAAACTAAGAGTTTAAAAGCATATTAAAAGAAATATTAAAAGACTTAGCCAAAACTTATCATTTAAAAGATAATCTGTTATGGTTTGTGTCTAGTTGTTCCCCCAAAGCCTCATGCAGGCACTGGGGTGGGCTTCTAGAATTTGTGATTAATTCATAATCTAGTGCTGGCATTATGAGTGTTGAGTGCTGCTGGGGTTATGGATGTGAGTGCGATATAAGGAAGGGAGAGAGGCTTGCTTTCTGCCACCGATGCTGTTCCTCCCTTTTTGTTCTTGCTGTTTTGTTGTTTTCTACCACCGTAATCCACTCACTGCCTGTGGAGGACCACCTAAGCAGCTCTCCTTGAAAAAAAAGCAATCATCTCCATTTTGGCTGACCCTGACTCTATTTCCCTGTACTAATGTGTACAGAGCCTGCTAGGACTTTTCCTTCTCCCTTCAGTTGGCTTTAAGCAATGCATATTGGTCTAGCCCAGGTGCTGGTGGTGGTCTTTGAAGATGGCACGTGTGTTTCCCTGATAGCCCACACCTGCTGGTCTTTAATGTGAGCCAAGTCAAGATAGGATGAAGAGCCAGTGCTCCACACTGGCGGCTGGGTTTGAGCCTTGAAATAGAGACAGTGACTTCCTGGGGCTTGAAAGATTACACATCAAAGCTGAAGCATCAGACCCCAAAACATTAGATACTATCTCAACTGTGTAATGCAGATTACTCCCTGCGTATCCTTCTTTCTCCATATTGCAGAGGTAAAAGCGGGTCTCCTACCTAGCTCAGCTCACAGCACTCGCCTACTTCCTGCCATTCTCAGTCATTCATCCTCAAGCTACACCTCCTTCATTACTAAGTAAAATCCAGCTTGAGGCTGTTGTTCCAGATAGCCATCACCATGGCTGGATTTAGGCTCCCTTGACTCTTGTAATTATAAATATGCCTTAGTGTCTTTATTCTCACTGTGGGTTGCACTGAAAATGGTAGATTAGAATTAACTTGATGGGATCTCAATAACTTATCCATGGGATTACAAATATAAACTTCCTGGATCAATATGAAGACCAAAAAGAGCTCCCTACAGCTGCCATCTGCCATGTGCCACTCTGCCTTAGAGCCAGCCAAGTATGAACTAAAACCTCCAGAAACTGTGAGCTAAATAAATCTTCTTTTCGTAATTTTTGGAATTGAGTATTTTGTCCCAGCAATGAAAGAAAAATAACCAAGAAACATTCCACCCACAGGCTCAGTCCTGCCCATTGCTTGGGCTAAGGAGAGAGATACAGTCTTCCCCAGTAGGGACATCTGTGTCTGACACCCAACTTCCTGGGATCTGCCCTGCTTGGAGCTCTGAATATTAAGTGGAATCCTATTCTAGAACCTCTATGCCTAACCTTGGTTGTTTCTCGAACTTGTCAGCCTTCTGTCCTGGTCCCTGATAGTCTCACCTATTTTCATTGAAACTTGGGGCAACCATATCTTATGCACTGTGTCTGGACCCCTCTGCCTGCTTCCTAGGAAGCCCTTCTTCCAGGGAGCTGAACCTGACTGTGGGTGAGCTCAGCATCAGACTCTGGGGACCTCTGTGACCTGGAGTGGTTCCTAAGGTCTGCTGCTCGTTAGTGTTGCTGCTACCTGCTCCCCACTCCCTAGCATTTACCTCATGGACCACTGCCCTCCACTGGATCCAGACTCTAAGGACTCTGATAGGAACTGTCTGCTCATTCCTGGGAATCAGGATACAAAACTGGGGCAAAGGAAGTGGAAGGGTGTTGGATAAAATTTCAAGTCATAGATTAAGACCCAGGATAAAGAATTAAATCATCTCTAGTAGATGCTGGCAAAGGATCTGAAATCAGGGCACCAATGGCAATAATGGGGTTTGATGCTGAAAAACAACCTCTGGGGCCAAATGTTCCTCTGTGGTTCCATCCAGGGCCAGAACCAGTCTCAGCATGATGTTGCTAAGCAAAGAAGAAAGTAGGCGGGTACACTGGCCCACAGCGGCCCAAACTGCAGGCTGCCCTAGCAGGCAAGAGGAGGTGGATGTAGGTTAGAGGACCCGAGGTACAGAGCCTCTGTCACCACTGAGGATACAGAAAGCTCATTTAGAAGAGCTAGTACACAGCTGGCCAAGAGGTTTTGCAATCTGATGGAGAGGCTGTCGAGCATGACGAAAGGGCAGCAGCACGAGGCATGGTGATGTGAGAATGACCTACTTTTCCCCCACTTGTGGCTGATGATGGGACGGTGTGTCAGCTGGCACAATCTAAGTCACCATCAGAAACACAGCATAGTGAAAACAACTCACACAAGAGCTGTGTTAAATGGTAGCTTTTCGTTTCCTACCAATAACATGGCGTATTTGAGCTTGGGAGCAAAGTTATCATGCAAACTGTAGTCACAAGGCGTAGACGCACATTTTCTTAGTAAGGAATTTGGGGATCATTCTCCTCCAACAATATCATCTTAGCAGTAAGAGCCAAAGTAGCAGGTTAATGGATGCCTCCAAGTCACTGAGTTATTTATAACGGGGCCATCTGCTCCTGAGATTCCTGCCTTTTGACACTTGGCCATTGCTCTTTCTATTATATTGATGGAGATGCCCCCCCCAAGGGTTTAATCAGACAATGAGCTACCCCACTGCGATGCATCCAGTGAAAATGTATAGCTCACTCACTCAGAACTACAACATAGCTCAAAGATCCTTTTATCAGAAGACTAGATGGTGAGAGACAGAAAGGATTTCCTTAGGCTGCTAAGCGACGTTCCTTGCATAGGCCCTTTGTGTCCTACGCCCTCCCTCTTGTTATGTCGCAGGACACAGAAGTCTGTTAACAGTCCCAAAACCTTCTGAAGGAATAAGTGATTTCTACAGAAAGAAAATGATTTCTCAGGGCATTGGGTGGCATTGTGTGTAGCTGGATTTCTGGGCGCTCACTTTGCTATGAGTTTCAGGAGTCGAGAGCCCTTGTCCCTCCTTTGTCCATCTTTGCAGAGCCAGATGGCCTGCAGGCAATCTCAGGCCACCCAGAAAGAGCCTGAAGCTGCTTGGATAATTCATAGTTTCACTTCCCTAGGTCTTTTAGGTCTCACAGGGGCCGAAGCAGGACTCTAGGCTATCCTTTGATGGGAGTGAGTTGACAGACTTCACCAACACATTAGCATCAGCTTCTCAGAATCTCACAGGCAGAGATGGGTTCATGGCAAATCGGTCTTGACAATGAATTATATGAATTCATAACTAGCTTTGTGGAGGCTGAGTCAGGAGAGCAGAGGCTTTAGGAAAGCCAGTACTAACAAAATGAGTCATTCACAGGCAGAACTTGATTTTCTTTAGTGCTCATGTGTCAGGGCCCTAGCTGGTATAACCAGGAGGGAAGAAATATGTAATCCGGGCTGATGGGCCTTTGGGGTATAACTAGGGGTGGATGTAGTTTTAAATCTTGGCATTTGCCCCTAATTTCTGGGCATGAATCATTTCTTTCCCTCAGTCTGACACTCCTTATGAGATAATTACTAAGACAACCTTTTAAATATGTGGTCCATCCAGTTCTGTCTAGGAGGAAGGTTAGGAGAATTTATTACCCTTTTGGCCCAACCATTCATTGCACCCTTCCTGTGCAGCTGTGACAAATGAAGCATTGGGCCATGGGGAGTGACTTCAGTGGCTCTGGGGACAAAGATCAAAAGGCACCCCCTGTGGGTTTATTGTAAGTGAGAGTTTGCAACACAAGGAAATGCACAGGAATCAAGCAGTTAGGAAGTGCTGCAGACTACAGTTAAAGGGTGGTGGTTCTACTGATAACCACTGGCAGGGATGTGCTACATTAAGCAGATTGCTTTATTGGGCCTGACCAGTAGTGTCCCAAGGAAGCTAATGAAGTAGCACTTCCAGTAGTGTCAAGGCTGGAAACTAACAGAAGCTGCGAAGCTCACCTAACCAAGGGAGCAAGCAGAGCTCAAGGCTACTAATAGACAGGTCTCTGAGCTGTGGTTGTCGGTACTGAAGGGGGCAGATCAGCTTGAGCCCTGGGGCAGCCAACCCTCTCTCTCCAGATACCACCTGAATGATACATTTCAGCAACAGTGAAACAGGGAGCTGGCCTGTTACTGATCCATTGCACAGCGCAATGAATTTCATCTTAAACAATTAAAAATGGTCTCCCCTCTCTAAAATTAGATAAACCATAGTAATTAAATGAATGTTAAAGGTTCCCAAGAAAAGATATCCTAGAAAAGGGGTAGGTAAATTGCAGTATGTGCAGGCCACTAGCCTGTTTATGGAAATTAACTTTAACTAGAACACAGGCATGGTAATTAGTTTACAGCTCATCTGTGGCTGCTTCCAGGCTAAAAGAGAAATGTTGAGTTGTTGAAATAGACGCTTTAAAGACTCAAAGCTTAAGACATTTCCTGGATGGCCCTCTAAAAAAAAGTCTCTGGACCTGTCCTTGAGCATCAGTCCTGGACCAGCTGTTTCTAGTTCAAAAATCTCACTGAACTCATATGTGGTACAGCTCCAGGAACAAACTACAGTGGGGGAGGCGGGCAGGGAGGTAGCTCCATGATACAAGTGCCAGCCTGGCAAGAGCAAGGTGGTGAGTTCGAACTCCAGTCCCAGCAAAAAACAAAACGAACAAACAAACTACAGTGAGGATATCAAACTGGTGGCTCAGAGTCAAATCTGGCCTGCAAATACGTGTTCCTTGGCAGCATAGTTGAGTTTTACAATACTTAGCAAATTTTTAAATAAGAAGCTCTCACATAAAATATCTGTTCTAGGGCTGTTCTTGAAAAATTGGGCAATCCAGCTTGATCCACATTCCTGAATGTGAATGATACAGGGAAATGAAACTCCCAACCTGAAAGGTACCTGGGATGAGTTCGTGCTCTCTAAAACCAAAGAATGAATTTTAGGAACAACAGAGGCTAAGTGCAGAATTAGGGAAAAGAAAATTTCTGTCCAGAAGCAGGACAGAAGGGGACCTGAGTGGGTCGCCAAGGACTCTGTCCTTTCTAGGAGTTTTTAGAGCAGAACCATGAAGTGAAGTGGGTCTAAGGTGGAAAACATGGGAACTCACACATGGGCAGGGACAAAATTATGGTCAGCCAATAAGATTACAAGCACAATTGCTCAGGTAACACTGATTAAATCCAGGACCAAATGGGGAAGCTAGTCACACAGCAAGCAGCAAGGCTGTAGAACAGGGGCTTTTCCTATAGGTTAAGTGGCTCTTCCTGGCTTCCTCAAGGTGGTAGAGACCTGTTTAGAATATCAATTCTGGATGCTTAGCTTTAAGGAGATAAGCATATGCTTGATCTTTTGTTTTGAGGTCTGGCCCACAGCAAAAGGAGTGTCTGTCTATCTCTCTCACTGTTACAAGAGATCTTGCCTTCCATACTGGCTCCTTTGAGGGTCCAGCCCTATCTGACTACCTGTATTATTTTTATCTAACTCAGCTACCTATAGCAAGAACTATAGAGCAAATATGTTCTACTTTACCACAATACCCACCATTTCCCGTTGTGTCCCCATTACTAATGCAGGGTCAGTTACTATTTATTATGGTTACAGACCCTACTGTTTAACACCCAAGCATGGCTTGTGATACATTGCCTACAAGCTGGCATAAGAATTTGAAACCCCTCATTAAAATCCAAATGCTTTGCTTCAAGCTTAAGTTTTCTCAGGTCACTCTAACTACTGGTTGTGATGTGCTGATAAGAAATTCTGTGAGTATAGTCTGTTTCGTTATTCTGCTAATGGCTATATGAATAAATTTTCTAGAAAAAAATAATGAAATGGGTACTTAACAATAAAAATATGGGAGACTATTGCTCTAAACAAAACAAGATGTATCAGGGTCATATAACCAGGACATCTTTGCTTCCCCAATAATTAATAATTAGTAGACTGTCAACTCCAGAAGCCGCTTCTGATGTTTTCTCCCAGGTGTTTTCTGGCCAGATCCATCTGACTTGCTAGAATGTTCCCCCAGGGATCTCTCTGGGTGCATTTCCCATAAACTGTGTTCCTGGGCTTGCTGTGTAGACTTGCCTGGAGCGCTTGTTAGAGATGAATAGTGTGGATGCTGCTGAGGCCACAGAGCTCGCTATGGCCTGAGGCTTATGCCACACACATCCCCTGGGTGTCGGTTGCCTATGCTATGATTTTGGAAAATTTTATTTACCTTTTGAATTCTAAGGATGAAGGTACATTTTTTTCTTCTCTGAAAAATTAAAGCCTTTGGTGCTGGGGAGATAGCTTAACAGTCTAAACTCCTACCTAGACAGCTCAAGGACCCTAGTTCCATCCCCGGTAGAGGTGCAGGTAGCTAAATCAAATAGAAATATTATAGGCAGTCAGACAGGGCTAAACCCTAGAGGAAAATGCACAGAAGACAAGATATGTCCTGCTGTGGGCCAGACCTAGAGACCTAAGATCGAACAAATGCTGACCTCCCTAAAGATAAGCACCTGGGATTGTTCATCACCTAGAAGAAGCCAGGAAGAGTCACCTGGCTACTGGATGAACTCCTAATCTATATTTGTGCCCACTTGCTATGTGACTCGCTTCTCCATTTGATTATGGACTTAGTCAATTTTACCTGAGCAATAATGCTTATAATCTCATTGTTTGACCATAGCTTTGTCCCACCTCACGCCCACCTAAGCTAGTTCCTATGTTCTCTACCTTAGACCTACATGATTTTACTCTGTAAAAATCCCTGGAAGAGACAGTTTTCTGGGGATAGCTCGCTTGAGCCCCACTTCTGTCCCTGTCAGATAGCAGCTTTCTTTCCCCCAATAAATATTCTTCTCTTAACTTCTGTTTGTTCCTAAAATTAATTCTTCAGTTTTTGAGATCACAAACTCATCCCAGGTACCTTTCAGGTTGAGAGTTCCATTTACCCTATATCTGTACCTCATGCTGAAACCTGACATGGTGGAGCTTGCCTATAATCCAAGCACTGGGGAGGCTGAGACAGGAGGATTACTCCGAATCTCAGCTGCATAGTGAGACCCTGTATACAATTAAATAAACTTTTTAAATTGAAGCTTTTATCTGCCATCACTAGAATTTACTTGCTTAACATTCTGGGAAAAAAATATTTCTTTATAAAATCATTTTTTATGATTTCATCTCCCTTTCATCTGCATGGTTAGGTAAATTAGCACAGGGTGTAATTTCTTTAGAATCTGTTAGAATTTAAAATAAGGTTTTTTTATGTATTTAGTAAAGGATCTACAGGTCTCACTATGTAGACCTGACTCATAGTGATCCTCCTGTTTTCAGCCTCCTAAGCTCTCAGAGCACAGGTGTGCATCACCATGCCCAGTTTCATTTGCCATCTCAGTGCACCCTGGGGACAGTACCAGCATGACTTGGGGGAATTGAGCCCCAGTCCCTGCATCTGCCTAAACAAATGCTTTAATCTGCTGAGCTATCTGGCCAGCCTTAGAATCTGTTAGAAGTTTAAGGTAAAGAATAAAAAACAAGTCTAAGGTGTAAAATTCCTAAATTCTGCTGCTAACTGAAAATATGTTTAAAGTTCTACAGCCAAGTACTATCAAAAAGCAAAATTTACTTGAATAATTTTAATTTCCTTCAGCATAGGAACCAATTCCCAAGAACCTAGAATCAGAAAGAAAAGCCCTGAAAAATGTGGTAATGACCCCAGTAAGCACAGGCTTGAAGGGGAACCAAGCCAGCTCAGCTGTCCGAATTTTCAGATACCAACAATACTATTACAAAACCTTCTTTAGCTGTAGAGTTGCACAGAACATTAGAAAATATAATTGTCCTCCCATAGTGTTGGCTATGTCTGTGTGGAATTCATGCACAAATAAAGTTACAGCTTTACTTTCTTTTTCAGATACTTCGGGTTCCAGCCCCGACCCGAATCCCAGCCGGTAGCAGAGCCCGTGCGCCCGCCGCGGCCCAGGCTCCAGCACCGAACCCATCAAACATCTTGTCTGGCAACCGATCTGGTCCACGAGCCTACCAGGACTACTCAATCCCAAAGCTCCACCTCCACCTACAGACCACATCCACCGGGATTCACAGAAGCTAGCAGCCAGAGCTCCAACACAGAGTCAGGAACCTCTGTAGAGGAACCAGCGTGGAGTCTCTAGACCAAACGCCCATAGACACAGCATAACACCACCAAAGCACAGAGGTCGCTTCCATACAAAATGATAACAACAAGGAGTAGGATGCAATCTCAGGGCCCGTGCCCACCCAAACCAAATACAGAAGACACTATCATGGAAGAAAATGGGAATCATACAGATGAAACCTCTGAATTGGTAGCATCTGAGGCAGACACACAAGTGCAGAAACTTCTAGAGCAACTGAGATCAGAGATAACATCTGAAGTAAAAAAAGAAATACATGAAGTGGAAAAACGGCTGGAGAAACGTATAGAGGACATCAGAGCAGAAATAATATCTAAAGTTGACAAAGACATGCCTAAATCAATAGCATCCCAAGTAGGGGAACAACTACACAAAAGTAGAGAGGAGAACAGAACAGAAATAATCTC
>PVJA010053312.1:0-12004 GCA_004027025.1 Myocastor coypus
ACCCTAATGGTTTTTAGTTCTTTGTATATTCTAGATAGAAGACCTTTGTCTGAGTACTTGTTAGTTATAATCTTTTCGAAATTTGTGGGTCGTCTTTTCACTTTGTTAGTGATTTCCTTTGACATGCAGAAACTTCTTAGCCGGAGGAGGTCCCAATTGTTGATGCTTTCAAGTGTTAAACGTGCAATTTGATTTCCGTTGTATCCTTTTAATAAAGACTCAAAGTATAAAAAAAAGCACGTTTCCTAATGCAGTCTATACTAAAGAATTTGTCTTGCTAATTATTTACTTATTTGTCATATTTTAGGGAAGGGTCTACAGAGTGTTTAGGGTTTCACTACTAGATTAGACTCGTAGTGATCTGTCTACAGCCTTCCAAGAACTGGGGTTACAGGCATGCGACATCACACCCAGTCTCAATTGTTGTCTCAGCACGTGTGTCCCCCTCCTCTGCGCCTCCTTGCAGGTGCTTTAATCTGCTGAGCAGTTTGGCCAGCCCTAAGTGTGGCTTTCTAAAGTTATTATAATGGCTGGTTTTACATATACTTCTTCAAATGCCCATGAGATGACACTTACTAGTTTTATTTTTGTAGAATTGATTTTTTTCTCAGATGCTTACAGGAGAATCTACAAATATATTATGCCATGAAATTCTAATTATTTTGTCAATATTTATAATGTGGAAGTACATTATGGTAGTATGAGTAGTATAAATCTATTTGTCTAACTTGGTGTAATTACCTTTATATATTTCTTCCTTCACCTGTTGGCTAATATTATAAAATTATTTGCTGAAACCCTTCGAATGAATAGTGCACTAAATGCATTTTAATTTTGACCTTGTTTAACATAAACTTTGGGTTGCATCTGTCTCTTTCTCTTGTTCCCTTTCTCTTTTTCCCTTTCTCTTTCCCTTTCTCTTTCTCTTTCCCTTTCCCTTTCCCTTTCCCTCTCCCTCTCCCTTTCCCTTTCCCTTTCCCTTTCCCTTTCCCTTTCCCTTTCCCTTTCCCTTTCCCTTTCCCTTTCCCTTTCCCTTTCCCTTTCTCTTTCTCACAGCATTCCTGTTTTTTACAGTGTATAATTTTTTTCTTTTCTTACTTGGGTCAAGTGTATAACCTTTTAAAAATTATAAGTAAAATTTATTATTATTATTTTTTAGATTTATTTATTTATTTATGTCTTTTTTGAGACAGGGTCTCACTATGCAGCTCAGGCTGGCCTTGAGCTCACTTTTGTAGCCCAGGCTGGTCTCGAACTCGCACTGATCCTCCTGCCTCAGCCTCCCAAGTGCTGGGATTACAGGCATGTGCCACCATACCCGGCTAATAGAATTTTTTATTTTATTTATTTGTTTTTTTCTTGCTTCAGAACCTTTGTTTATTCACTCATTTTTATGGCTGGCTCAGCCCGCCCCGAGGGCAGGGCTGGTGCAGCATGTGGTGCCTAGGATCGTGCCTAGGATCAAACCTGGTTCCCTGGAGCTGCCCACGCTTTCCCAAGCAGGCACTTTAGACCACTGAGCCATCCCGCTGGGCCTATAAGTAAAATTTAGATCTGTTAATTTTTTTACTTCCTATGGCAAGTATATCTCATGATTAAAAGCAAATGGCATTTTGTGACATGAGTATACTAAAAACACTGTATTACCTCTTTGACTTTAGAATACAGATTTTAGTAGATATGTGGGATCAAATACATCTCTGGCCTGTCACCTTTTGCCAGATACTCCTTCTTTTCTTTTTCCTTTCCTCTTTCTTTCTTTTTATTATAAGGAAGGGTCTATAGGGTGTTCAGGGTCTCACTACTAGATTGGACTCATAGTGATCTGCCTGTTTACAGCCTGCCAAGAGCTGGGATTACATGTCCACATGACCACACCCAGTCTCAATTGCTATCCCTGGCTCCTGTGCCTGCTTGCAAGTGCTTTAATCTGCTGAGCTACTTGGCTGGCCACAGATACTCTTTTTTGTAATAACTTATTTTTTTTGGGGGGGAGGTGGAATTGGGGATTGAACTCAGGCACTTGCCAGGCAAGTGCTTATTCTACTGAGCTATCTCCCTGGCCCAATCACTTAATTTTTAAAATCAGGTTTGTTTGGTATTAAGTTGAGAAAAGTAAACATAGCCTTGATAGGGTAGAAGAATTACTCAAAATAATCTAACAAAAGGCTCAGACCTCTGAAAAGCTCTGGTAGCTTTTCTGTTCAACCCAAGGGCTGAACAATCACTCTGAAAATGTGGTGTTCTGACACATTAACCTATGTCTTACTGTGAACTTGTTTGCTGTGCCTGGCATCCCTATGAGACCTGTATAAAGTTAGCAAAGAGCTTCTCGCAGGAGCTGGAAGAAAGGGAACATGAGAGCGCACTCACTAGAGAAAAGCTGGAGCAAAGGCTGGCAAGTAGTGCATGTGCATTTGCTTTTAAGGTTTGCTACAAAGATGAGATGAGTGCAGGTACCTTGAAAATCCACTGTACGGTATTGTGCTTCATAACAGTTGGGTTTTGACTTTTTCTGTTTTCATTTCAGAGGCAGCGGACAGAAACATATTACTTTGATTACTCACTCTGTCCCTTCTTAGGTTTGTGATCTTGTTCAAGCTATATAGCCTTCCTGATCCAGTTTCCATAATTGTAAAATGAGAGTAACAATAGTACTACATTTATAAGGAGGTTGTTAGAGCTTTTGAGAATAATGCCCAACACAGCAAATGCTTTACAAACCATTTTCCTCCTCTTGTGCCCATGTTCTTATGGAAAAAGATAACTAATGATTGAAAGCAGTGTTGTAAGCATGAGCTGCAGTGGACAAGGCCTGCTGTAAGAGTTCTGAGAGGGGGGTAGGGAACAGCACTTTCTCTTCTACCTGGAAACATCTTCTGAGTCTTCTAGGAGGAGTGGTGAGACTTGTGCTTAACTTTAAATTTTAAGGAGGGACAGCAAAGACCAGAAAGTAGAATATAAATTCCTTCTGATTATAATTGGTTCCCTGAACTACCTTAACCAGGAACATTGGTGAAAAGATGGAAAGTGTTTTTTTTCTTCAAGGTAGACCAAGTGATTGAAAAGCAATTGTATAGATAATGAGGATCCTGATAATCTTAGCTAATGTTGGTTGTTACATAGTTAACATAGTGCTTGGGAATCTTGAGGTAATTTTAATAGTGTGCCATTATTAGAGTTTTGGACTCACTTGGAGTTATTTTTCAGTGAGAATTTCTTTCAAGTTAATATTATAACTTTTTATAAAAATTAAATTAAGATTTTATTTAGTATCCATATTTAGTTGATATTTTAGTTTCACAGAGATCTCAAATAACTGGTAAGAGCTAGGTGTTGCCATATGAGATTTCAAGGCCATAAGCTTGTCTCTGGGCTTTAGTCTATGATTCTTGATGGCAAGATACCTACTAAGATATTTAAATATTAATTCTAGAGGTGCAGATGTAGCAGTGTTAGAACATTGGCTAGCATGCATGAGTGAGGTCCTTGGTTTGATCCCTAGCTCTGCAAATTAGTAATAGCCACAGTAAGCACAACCATATAAAACATAATCCTCCAAAATTTAGATGAAGTCTGTCTCATTTTAAACTGGGTATGGTGTTGCATACTTGCAATCTCAGCACTGGTGAGGCTGAGACAAGAGAATCATTGTGAATTTGAGGTCATCCTGGGCTACAGAGGAAGACCCTATTTCAAACAAACAAATAAACAAACAGTGCTGTCTCACTTTAACCCTTATGTATTTCCAGTTTTTATTCTCATGGACAACACAGAAGTAATTAGATGTTTGCAGAAATAGAGACTCAGTGACATCAACATGCTCTTGTCTAGGGAAATCCATTAACTGCCAATTACTTCAACTAGTACTCTAGTAGGGTAGCACTATTCAACCCATCCCACGCCCCCAACTCTTGTATTGTGTAGGATGACCCACAGTTCCTGGACTCAAGTGATCCTTCTGCCTCACTCTCCATAGTATTTGGGACTAGAGGAGTATACAATACTTTGGCTTCCTTTTAGATTTTGTAATGAAGTATGGCATTTGGAAGAGTCCTGATTTTGCATTTTTTAGCCAGTTAGAACAATTAACTCTGAGGTATCAACATGAAGTCAAGCTTGATAAAATTAGGATTTATAAGAATGAGCAGTAAAAGAACCACTTGGACATTTTACCTTTTTTTTTGAGAACATGGGATTGAACTCAAGATCTTGAGTATGCTAGGCAAGTGTTGTACACTGAGCTATATCCATATCCCTAATATTTTGATTTTTTTTAACATTTATTTTTCTTTAATTTTACTTTTTTTCTTTTTGTTGTTGTGGTGGCATTTATTGGGAATTGAACTGAGGGCGTTTCCATTGAACTACGTCCCAAGTCCTAGTACTTTAGTAGAGAGTACTACTTAAAATTAAATTTTATTTTATTTTTTAAGACAAAGTCTCTATAACTAGCCAAGTAGCTCAGGCTGGGCTTGAACTTGTGATCTTTCTGCTTTAGTCTGCCAGTGTACTAGGATTACAGGTGTGTATCACTATGCTCAAGTTCGTATTTATTTTGTAAGCTGCATTTCATTTTATTTATTTATTTTTTTGGTTGTGAAATTGAATCAAACTCAGGGCTTCCTGCATATTATCAAGTGCTCTACTACTGAGTTACATTGGCAGCCCCTCCTTTAGTTTTTTAGATAGACAAATAGATTTTTTTTTTTTTTTTTGGCTAGCTCAGGCTGCCTTAAGGGCAGGTCTGGTGCAGCTGTGGAGCTGGGGATAGAATTGTGGTCCCCTGCACCTGACTAGAAAGCAGGTGCTTTAAATAACTTGCTAACCTGCAAGCCCCCCTAAAAATAGAAATATTTATATGCATCTTGTGTCCTGCACCTTGCACACTCATTTCTAATAGTTTTCCTTTGAGGTCACACTAAAACAGTATATCCAAAGCTTCTTTATTGTTATTATTACTTTTTATCATTAGAATTCCAGAGATGAGTCATGGCTGATGTGATATCTGTATAGGAGTAGTGGAACATTAAGTTAGTATATGTGAATTCCTAGTGTCTTAACACATAGAAAGCATTTTGAAAATTGCTCTGTTTATATAACATACAATGATTTCCTGTTGCCTATGGATCAATTTGTGGACTTTGTTTTGTTCCAGGTCTAGCTGACATTCATGACTTACTGCTACACTTCTTTGTTTGTTTGTTTTTTTGAGATAGGGTCTCGCTATGCAGTTCAGGCTGGCCTTGAGCTAACTTTTGTAGCCCAGGCTGGTCTTGAACTTGTATTGATCCTCCTGCCTTAGCCTCCCAAGTGCTGGGATTATAGGTGTGTGCTACCATGCCCAGCTGTATTATATATTAATTTCCAATAGAGTTAGTTTCCCATTTCTGCTTTTTCTTAGCCTACTGATTATATTTGTTTATTCATTTTTGAGGTTGGGGAGGTAGCTCAGGGGCACATGTGTCTGCTTGGCAAGTGCAGAGTCCTGAGTTCAATGCCTGGTTCTGGGGGAAAAAAAATTGTTTGCTCATTTTTGCAGGACAAATTTTGAGTTAGCTTATTTGATCTTTTCTCTCCTTCTTACAAAAAAGATATTTAAAAAGTGTATAGCATTCTTTGCTTTTCTATCTGCAACCATTCAATCTTTTGAATTAATTTTTGAACTTACTTTTCTAGCCAGTGTCTGTTATAAGCGTTCTTGACATATTTACACTAATTTTTTCTATCTTAGCTTTCAGTATTCTTGGATATCATGGATGCCAACTAGTATTCCTGTGTAGCCTACTATGCCTGCAATGGTGGTCCTTTTAGGCATCTTTGGTGAGGATTATAACTGAAAACATGGAAGTTCTTTTTTACTTTTGGTATCAGGTACTGAACTCAGGACCTTGAGCTTGCTAGACAGGTACATATGCCAATGAGCTATGTCCCTGGAAAGAGTTGTTTTCAGGAAACATTCCTTTTGTTTAATTTTTCAGGTAAGCTGTGTACTTAGGAATTATTCTGTCAATGTTGCTGTTTGCAAGTGACTTCATAAGGTGGATTTACATTAAACATTCCTTATGAGTCTCTGCAAGAAATAAATATTATATGTATTTGATAAAGGCTACACATTACTAGTTTACAAAAGATGAAACTATCAGGCTTTTTTAAAAAAATGTGTTTGGTACAGGGTCACACTAGGAAGCTCGGACTTACAGTGATTCTTCTATTTTCAGCCTCTCTAGTGTTGGGATTACAGGAGTGCACCAATATGCCAGGTCTCTGTGGCCTGCTCACCGTGTCCCAGGGTGAGGCGTGAGCACCATGTGGTGCTGGGAATTAAATCCCAGTCCCTATGCTTGCTTATGCAGGTGCTGAGTCTGCTGAGTGGGCTATCTTGCTAGCCCAAAACTATCAGTTTTATTATGAAATGGCAACTTCAACACAGATACTTTAAAATAAAAAATTAGCCGCTTGAGATAACATTTACAAAAAAATTGTTTTAAAGTAAGATATCTTTATGAGCACTAATAGTCTCGAGCAAGAGATGTATAACTGAAGGACAAATAGTCCTAAGGCCACTGCCCAGTCTAACAAGTAGAATTTGCTAGCTATCCTAGAATTCCTCTAATTACAGCTGCTTCTCTCCCAGTATAACTTCTATAACAGTCTCTATCATGTACAGTTCTGCTAAGAATGCATCCTTGGTGTATGGGTTAATTGTAATTTTACTTTTATTAGTACATGTTTATAGTATGCAATGAATTTACTGTCGAGAATTGGTACTTGCATGCAATACATTTCTTTTTATCCCCTTTTCCTTTCTCTTTTATTTTTCCAGCATCAGATTCATTTATTTATAAGACCTTATAAAATTATCACATGTAGATTGAAAACTAGGCTAATAAGCCAGAAAATGTGTAAAACATGAAATTTAGTTTGATTTTTTTTTTCCGGTGTTTTTAAGTCAGTTCAGTTTATCTGGTAAAGACGCAAGCCTTTTAATATTTAGAGATTCTTAACCTGAATTTTGTTTATTGATTGCATATACAGGATGTAGTTCACCTTGTTCTTCTGTGCTCTGTAGTTTTTCTCCTTTTTTTGGTCAGTCCAGAGGCTGATTAGATTCAACTTCAGTACCTTCATCTAGGCTGCAGGTGGCGCTGCTCGGTCATTGCTGGAGACAAGATCTGTGTGAGGTTAGCAGTGTGGAAGCTCAGAATTTGGATCCGGTAATTCACCGTGGTCTGAAAAAAGGATAATATTCTAATGTTTGTATTTACTGGAATATTTCTGCAAAGAGAGGCTTTCTCTGTTCTATTTGGTTATCCAGTGTGACAGTTAGCAGTGTACAGTGGTATATAGCTACAGAAAGGCGGAACAATTGTTTTATTCATTCTCTACTTTTACTATTTTTTTAAAAAATTTTATTTATTTATATTTTCTTGTTTCAGAACCTTTATTTCTTTATTCACTCATTTTTATGGCCGGCTCAGCCTGCCCCGAGGGCAGGGCTGGTGCAGCATGTGGTGCTGGGAATCGAACCGTGGTCCCTGAAGCCGCCCAAGCTTTCCCAAGCAGGCGCTTTAGACCACTGAGCCATCCCGCCGGGCCCCTACTTTTACTATTTTTCACACTAATAGATTTTTTCCTTCTCATGTTACTCTAGGGAGACTTGTTATTATTATCATTTTGAAATATTGTACTAATGGGTTTAAGTGTATTTTATTGGAATTGTTATTTCTTTTGAATCTCAAATGATCCTGTCTTCAACCAGTAGGGTCTTCAGGTTGGCTCATGAGATTTTTGGTATAGCACTATTAGATTTGAGTACATTTCTGTTATTTTCTATGGCAGTATGTCGTAGGCTCATCTTTTCATTTTTTGCTCTAGACCATCAATCAGAAGTCCTGATTTTCTTTAGTCAGAAATGCTATTTCGAGACCAAGGCATACTTACTAACACTTATGCACATACACACTCACATTCACCTTTGCTTAGGTGTTAGAATGCTTGTGTGTGTGTGTATCTTTATATACCTAAAGTGCACTATCTGATGTATTAATGTTATACTGTGATAGTAACTGTAGGATTTTCATAGATGCCCTTTGTCAAGTTGAAGAATTTTTTCTTTTAAATCATGAAAGAAAAAAAAATCATGAAAGATTAGATTGTGTCAGATGCTTTTTCAGCCATGATGCAGATGATCCTGTGGTTTTCCTTTTTATATTGTTGATATGGTCTATCATATCTATTAATTGTTGGATATCAAAGGAATGTCCTTGAAAAAAACCCACATTTGATCATGGAATAGAATTTTTATATGTTGCTACATTTGATTGTATAAATAATTTTTGATTATGTTTAAAATTCATAAAACATGATTTGGAGGTTTTTGTGTGATAATCTTTGTCTATGTTTAGTATAAAGTTAATGGTGGTTTATAGAGTAAATTGGGAAGTGTAAGCTGGGCTTGGTGGTGTATGCCTGTAAACCTGGCCCTCAGGAGGCCAAGGTAGGAGGACTGCTTGGAGTTCAAGGCCAAACTGAACTACGTAGTGAGACTTTGTCTCAAAAAAAGTAAGGGAGATGTTTTCTTCAATTTTTAAAAATAGTTTGTGAATGTATTAATTTGTCTAGATGATTGATAGAATTTACCATTGATCCCATCTGGACCATGTCTTTTCTTTATGGATTCATTTTTTTATCTGTTTCTAGTTTATTTATATTTCATATTTCTTCTTAAGTATTTATTTCTTGTTTTAATAGTTTGTCTTCCTAGGAATTTGTTTCTTTTTTCTAAGTTGTTTAATTTCTCATTATATAGTTGTTCATGCTCTTCCTTTTTTTTTAAATTTCTGTAATCCCAGGATTTTGTATCTGCTAACTGAACTGCTGTGGTGCTGCCAGATGTCTCTAGTCCTTTTTAAAATTTTGAGATAGTCTCCCTATCTAGTCTAGACTGCTCTTGAATTTGAGATCCTTTTGCCTATACCTCCTGGGATAATAGGAGTATACCACAGTTCTGGGTTATCATTTTTGATGTTAATAATCTGAGTTTTCTCTCTTTATTGTTTAGTGTATTTAAAGATTTGTAAACTTGATAGGTATTTTCAGAGGTTCAAAGAAAATAAGTCTTATGATTTCTTTGATTCGCTAGTTTTTGTATCATTAATTTCATTTAATTCATCCCCCCCCCCCCCCGTTCTTTATTGTTTTCTGTGCTTGGTTTAGGTTGATTTTGTTCTTTTTCATTTTAAAAAAAAATATATATTTAGTACAAGGTCTACAGGGTCTCACTACACAGATCCCACTCCTATGTAGTGACTCTCCTATTTTCAGCCTTTCCAGTGCTGGGATTATAGGCCTGCACCACCATGCCCAGTGTCACGTGTCACTCTACCCTGGGGGCGGGGCCCGCATGGCACACTGGGGATTGAGCCCTGGTCCTTGTGTCTGCCTAAGGTCCTTTGTCCTCTGAGCTATCTGGCGGGCCTTCTTTTTCATATTTTACGGTAGAAAGTTACATTATTCACTTGAAACCTTTCATGTACATGTATTTACATTTTGCTTTTTTTCATTGTGTATTTGGCATAGGGACTTACTACATAGTTGAGACTTGTGGTGATCCTCCTCTTCTCACTCTCCCCAGCACCACCATGACCAGACTCTGTCTCTTGCTCAGCATGCCTCAGGGGCAGGGTCCAGGGTGGAATGTGGACCGGTAATTAAACCCTGGCCCCTGTGCTTACCTGAGCAGGCGCTTAATCTGCTGAACTATCTCACTGCCCCTACATTTAAATTTTTTTTTTTTTTTTTTTTTTGTATTTTAGGGAAGAGTCTACAGGATGTTCAAGGTCTACTAGATTGGGCTTGTAGTGATCCACCCATTTACAGCCTCCCAAGAGCTGGGATTACAGGTGTCTGCCACACAGCTTGCCCTGGGCTGGGGCTGGCATAGCAGGCCTGGGGATTGGAGCCTTATACTTAATTTTTTTTGTATTTTTTTATTACTTTTAATAAGAAATAACAATGTGACAGTTTTAGTAATACATTCCCAATATTTGATACAGTGCATATTGTTGTCTTCCTATTAGTTATACAAAGCACAGGGTATAGATGTATTAATTTTTCAAATCATTGGGACAAAAAATTTCTTCTCATTGAACTAAGAGAAGGTAGTTGTATGCATAATCCAGTGTTACATAATCACAGTGGGCTATTGGCAAAACTGGCAATGTTGGAAGCTGTTGATTTAAGCCTTTCATAGCTCAACGCACTAATCTAGCTTTCATTTTATGCCTCTTGGTTAAACTTTCCTGCTGGGTAGTTAAGGGCAAGTTAAAGCACCACCTGTATAGCAAAACATGTACCTTTTGTATCTTTCAAGGTCAGTCATATCCCCTCAGGGTTTACTTTGAAACCGTGTACAGTGCTTTGTAGAACTGTTGTCAGTATCAGCCATCTGGATGAGTCACAGCCATTGCTTGACCAGTTTGCTCTCTGTGAAAGCCTGTGAGAATGTTTCCTCTCTAGGTGACTCTTCTTAGGCACACTATATATCTTCAATCCCTTTCCTCTGTGGTCCTACAATCTCCTTGACCAGAAAATTTGGGAAACCACTGAGTTATTGGATTTTATAGCACAGTTCTCTTATGTCCTGAGTTCTCACTACCCTTGAAAGGCTAGGGCCAAAATATTGGCAATCCTTGTGGTCCTCTTTTTCTCTAATTTTTTTTTTTTTTTTTTTTTTTTGAGACAGGGTCTTGCCATGCAGTTCAGGCTGGCCTCGAGCTCACTTTTGTAGCCCAGGCTGGTCTCAAACTCTCATTGATCCTCCTGACTCAGCCTCCCAAGTGCTGAGATTACAGGCATGTGCCACCATGCCCGGCTAATACTTTTTTTTTTTTTTTTTTTGTCTTTTTGAGACGGGATCTTATTATGCAGTTAAGGCTGGCCTTGAGCTCACGTTTGTAGCCCAAATTGGTCTCAAACTGACACCAATCCTCCTGCCTCAACCTCCCAGGTGCTGGTATTACAGGCATGCGTCACCATGTCCAGCCTCTAATTTTTGGTCTGTAAACTTATATTCTTAACCCTTCAGAAGAAAAGCCTAGTGATACTATTACTCTATAACATAGGTACTTGAGCATGACATCCCTGTCTTTCTGGGTATCAAACATCTTAGACTTAACTTGGAATTGGTATTATCTATCAATCATTAATATTCAAATAAATCTCTACAGAATATGATAAAAGCAGTTACACATTTTTCCACAGAAATTTAGAAATCTAAGCATATACAGGATTGTAGCCTGTCACTCCTTTGGTATTTTTCCTAGTCTCTTACTCTCATTTAATACCATTTTTGTTTTCTTGTAAACCAACCATTTACTTGAGAGAAAGTATAGCAGTAAATGAAATTACATTAGATGCAGCATGCATCTAAAAGACCAGAATGATAGGCATTCCAAGCATAGTTTTAGTGTTACACATTGCTATCCTCAGTGTGACAAACCTTTTGGAGGTTCTTAGGACTGCCTATATTTAACTTTTTTATTTAAAATTTTATTTATTTATTTATTTAAATTTAACAATGGTTATATTACATATTTTCATCATCAGATCAGTTTAGATTAATAGATATAGGTATATAAGATTGATAAAAAAATTAAACATTAACACTTTCAGTAAACATTACTTTTTTCCCCCCCTTTCTTTTTTTGACAGTTGACACATTGCATATTGTCCTCATAGTAGTTCTACAGAGCACAGTGTGTGGGCATGACCCACCTTCCTATTGATGTTGCTAAGAAAAACAAAAAAAAGAAAGAAAAGAAAAGAAAATTTTTCTCTTTGAATTAAGAGGAAGCAGATGCTTATACAGTCCAATGTTCCACTATTGCAGTGGGCCACCAGTGAAGCTTGCAATGTTGGAGGCTATTGATCTAAGCCTCCTAAAGCTCATCTCACCAATCTAGCTCTGCGTTTCATGCATTGTAATTAAGCTTTTTTTTTT
>PVJA010053313.1:0-12007 GCA_004027025.1 Myocastor coypus
AAAAAAAAAAAAAAACTTCCAGGGCTTCCCAATTGTAGTTTCTAATGTACAAATAGGTGGTACTGCAAATGTTCATCTGTAAGCTGGCTGCTCAGAAGAGGAAAAAGCTTGATATCCTTGGTACATATTGATCAGGTGATAGACATTTATATGCTTATATATAGTACTACATATACATTTATGACAAAGCTAGAGAAAAAGCCTGATTTTAACAAAACTCATTCACACAGTGGTTGAAATAAATGTAAAACAATGTTTCTACAGGAAAGTGTACTCAGATTCATTTTGGGATGGCAGGCAAATATCCTGGCCAGCAGGGAATTCCCCCTCCAAGCCAAGTTCATAATTCTCATGGGCTGTGACAGTGGCTGTCTAAATACACTGGGCATTCAAGGCTGTCATATTCTGGTGTCATCATGAAATCTTTATGATGAAATCCTTTCCCCATTCTTCTAGTAGCAGTTCTGAAGTCCAAAATAGCTTATTTGACAGCTATTCTACTACATGATCATTATATTTTTAATTTCTCATGAGTACGTCTTAACTCTGATACAACAGTAAACATTTGGAGGGAAACAGTACTAGTCTTACATCCTCTACAATCCATGGACATAATAGAAAGCACCTGCTACTGAATAACTGGAGAAGTTAATGCCTGTTGTGTTCCAGTTGATACATTCTGGGAAAAATCTAGCATCTTGCCTTTAATACTTTATTTCCCCAAAGTATTCTGTAGCCCTCATATCAGGAAACTGCCTTGGGAATGTACAGAAGAGCCTACAACAGGAAAAGGCTGGAAACATGAAGGAGTCACTGCACATTTACCTTTAACCCTGGTTACTGTTGCTCACAGACCTTTGTATGCCAGGTCACTTAACTTCATAGCTACAGTATTTTGTGAGGAAACTGGGGCTCCAAGACAGTAATGTAGGCAAAAGCTTTTTAGGGGTGAGATACACATTTCAAAGCTGGAATTAAAACCAGTCTTTCTGACCCCAGATAAGGTTATGAAGATGACAGTGACCAATTGCCTTACAGGCACTTCAAAGCTAGTATGCTTATCTGATGGTTACCCTGAGGCTTCTTTATTTCCTAAAACCCCTGGGACAAAGGAAGATGACACTTCCTTCCCAGGTCTAGGAGGACATTTCAGTCAAAAGCAAACGAACAACTCCTTAGTCCGTACCTTCACGTTCCAGGCCCAGGTTCATCTTTTTTTTCTTTTTTAGAATTTTTAAATTTTTATTTATTTATTTTTTCTTGTTTCAGAACCTTTGTTTATTGACCCATTTTTATGGCCGGCTCAACCTGCCCCGAGGGCAGGGCTGGTGCAGCATGTGGTGCCAGGGATCGACCCGCGGTCCCTGAAGCCACCCAAGCTTTCCCAAGCAGGCGCTTTAGACCACTGAGCCATCCCGCTGGGCCCCCCAGGTTCATCTTCATCACACTCATTCTTTGCTCCTGGAAAAACTCAAGACCAGAGTCATACACTCACCTGCTGCTAAAGGATCTTGCCTGTAATACTGTTTTTTGTTTGTTTGTTTCAGAACTTTTATTTATTTATTTTTATGGCCAGCTCAGCCTGCCCTGAGGGCAGGGCTGGTGCAGCATGTGGTGCCAGGGACCACGGTCCTTGCAGCCGCCTAAGCTTTTCTAAGCAGGCGCTTTAGACCACTGAGCCATCCTGCCGGGCCCTGTAATACTCTTAATAATGACAAAAAATTATGAACTGCATACATATCTACTAACAGCATTAAATGATAGGGCAACCATCAGAGGTAGTACCACGTTATGCATATTAAGATTAAAAAGCAAGGTACACGTTTGTATAGGCATGGAAGGCTATTTATACATTTAGCTATTATAAGCATTTTGACGTTTTTTCTTTTTCTTTTGTGGTGCTGGGGTTTGAACCTAGGGCCTATGCATGCAAAGCAAGAACTCTACCACCTATCCATATCCTTAGCAGGACCCTTCCCCCTTTAAATCTTTTTGAGACAGTGTCTCACTATGTTGGCCTGGCTGGTCTCAAACTTGCAAAGAGCCTTCTGCCTCAGGCTCCCAAGCGTTGGGATGATAGGTGTTCTCTACCAGCCCACTGTTAAGCATTTTATGGTATCCAAGAAACTCTTAACAGGGTTTACCTATGAGGAGTGGTTCAAAAGGAAAATCTGACTTGAATTGTTTGGTATGATTCTGTACTGATCTCATCCTGATACTGCAGTTGGAACTTAAGGGTACTTTACTACTGAACTATAGTCTTTTTATTTTGAGATTGGGTCTCCTTAAATTGTCTAGAATAGTCTTGAACTTGCAATCTTTTTTGCCTCAGTCTCTTATATAGCTGTGATTATAGATGTAGATGTTAGGTGTATATCTGCCCTGTAGATTTTTTTTTTTTTTTTTTTTTTTTTTTTTTTTTTTTTTTTTTTTTTTTTTTTTTTTTTTTTTTTTTTTTTTTTTTTTTTTTTTTTTTTTTTTTTTTTTTTTTTTTTTTTTTTTTTTTTTTTTTTTTTTTTTTTTTTTTTTTTTTTTTTTTGGTACCAGGGATTGAACTCAGGACTTTGAGCTTGCCAGGCAGGCACTTATTCCACTGAACTATATCCCTGGTCCCTGTAGATTTTTTTTTTTAAAGAGCAGAATATATTTCTTGGGGGAAAGAAAGCTGCTGTTTGAGACACTCAAAGGGGGCCTGAGCGGGTTGCCCCTAGTTTTTTTTTTCTTTTAAATCATGATCATTACTTTTATAAAGTGAAAGAAAAGGAAGTTTGATAAAATAGGTAGAACTAGCCAACAGGTGCTTGAGTTTTGGAAAGGCACAGGGTTATCAAAAACAGGTAATAAGGAACTTAAAAATCTCAACAGTTCCACGGTGAGGATGGCAGTGGAAAGTAGTTCTAAAGGGCTGAGCAAGTGGGAGCTCATTCTGAAACTGGAAAAACCTGGAGCAGAGACGAGGCACACTACTCAACTTCCGTTCGGCTCGGCTTCCCTAACCGCATGATTTTGCGAGATGTATTTGCAGGTGATGTGAAACTGATGCCGAGACAGGTTCTTTTCGGTGCGTGGGTGCGTCTTACACAGAGGGTCACCCACTTCCCAGCTGCACGGGCCTCCGAATCTGCAACTGATGACCCTTGAACCAGAGACAGCTCAGGCTCCAAAGGACCGAGCGCTGACCGCAAGCCACACTCTGAACAACGACGTCCCAGAGGACGACTCCAGGGCTAACGAGGCAGTCACCTCGGAGGTCCAGCCCCGCGGAAGCAGGGTAGGCGCCGAGAGGGGCGGGGTATCAAGTCTTCACACTACCGAATCCCGGGACCCGAGGCACCCCGCCCCCTCGGCCGCTCCGTGCTTGTCGTTTCCTCTCTGCAGCGCACAGACGGGCTCCTCTGGCAGCCTTGGCTTCTTTCGGTTAGAGCTGGACCGTGGCTCCACCCCGTAAGTACTCAGAACTGCAGACAGCTGGGCGCGGGGCGAGGAGCGTGGAGGAAAAACGGGCCCACGCCCTCCCGGATTTGGTTAAGGAGCGTGCGCGCTGCGCGTGCGCGACGAGGGCGCGGCCGGCCGGGTTTGCGGCTGCGCAGAGGCGGGCCCAAACCTTGCGCCTGCGCCGTGTCGGGGCGGGGCGGGAAGGAGGGAGGCTGTGGCACCGGCGGCGGCTGCTGAGGAGGAGGAGGAGAAGGAGGAGGGGGAGCAGAGGGAGGTGTTTCTGTCAGTTCCGGCTGTTTGTTCGGGAAGTGAATCCGCCGCTGCCGGAGCAGCCCGGAGGGAGCTGCGGTTCGGGAGGCCAGTACCGACCCCGCCCGCCTGCGCGCACCGCCCCCGCCCGCCATGGCCCGGGACTACGACCACCTTTTCAAGCTGCTCATCATCGGCGACAGCGGTGAGGGCCGCAGCGGCCGGAGGCGGCGCGGGCCCTGCCGGGCGCGGCCCTCCGGGGCCTCGGGGCGGGCAGGCGGGCTGGGAGCTGCCGTCTCGCGTGGGGTCGAACTGCCCAGCGCCCGCGGGCCCCAGGGGCGCAGCGAGGGGAGGCTGGGGAGCTGGGCTGCGGAGCGGAGGGCCCAGGTGCGTGGGGTCTACTCCCTGTTCTGGTTCCTACTTCACGTGTGACCTTGGTCAAGTCGCGCGATCTCCGGAATTGGAGAAACCTGGGTTCGAGTCCTGAGACTACCAGCTTCTGCACTGTGTGACCTTGGGCAAGTTGCTTCACCTTTCTCAGCCTCAGTTCCTACATCTGAGAAGTGGGGGACTTGGGTTGCTGGGTAGTGTGAGTGCTCGGTGCGATCAAGTAAGCAAAGTGCTTGACGCCTGCGCTGGTGCGTATAAGCTGTAAATAAATGTTAGCTGGTATCGTTTTCATCAATATCATCAGTGAGGCTCACTTCTCTGTGAAATGGAGACATTCTTAGAGCCCACCTTCAGATATTTCAGTGAGTTTTCAATTGCAGTGAGGCTTAAAGACAGAGCACTTCACACTTCTGCTGGATTGTTAAATCTCTGTGTGGTCCAGTTTCCTCATCGGTGCAATGGTATAACAGTAGATCTGCTTCACAGCGCCATGTGAGTGTTCGGTGAGATGATGCATGCATGATATTTGGTAACTGAGCCTAGCACACAGCAAGAGGCCAGTAAATGTTTTCTGTTACCTTGCTGTCTATCAGAGGGGGTTTGGGGGTAGCCCGTATTACAGGAGTGTTATAGCCAGCAAGTGCTTAATAGTACGTACTTGTTTAATGAATGAACATTGTGTGTCCTTAGCAAAGGTAGACTGGTTACTGGCAGAGGGTGGTGGGTTTTAGAGGTGTTTGGAATATGAAGGGTGAGCAGGTTTATAGGTGACCAAGAGGTCAAAGAGACAGGGCCCAGAAAGTTTATGGGAGCATTATATGATGTCCAGGAAGGAGGTCTACAACTAAGATTGTAGACCAAGCCTGAGTCCAGTGGAGAAGAGAATGATGTGACTAGAGGCAGAGGCCAGGTTAGATCCTATGGAGTTAAAGCAAGAGAGGCCCAGGTTCTTTCTGAGACCCAGAACATAAGAGTGGTGGGTGACAGTGTCATAGATAATGAACATGGGTAATGTTGGTCTCACTTGTAAAGCTGGATTGGGATGTGGTTGGTTTGGATCATCAGAAAGCTGGCTAAGGTTTCTGAGGTTGCAGGTGGAAGGGAGATATTAGGGGAAAAGTTAGGGGCTAACCAGTGCGATAGAACAGTAACTGTGGTTGGGAAAGCGCTAGAAAGGTGGAGGAATGATTGTGGTTTGAATGGAAGAAAACCAGGTGAGCTGTGTAGTCTTGCACTTAGACACCTGGCACTTTTGGGGTTCTACAGGATTTGCTTTTCATCCTGGTTCTGGTTCTGAGTGGTTGGTACCAGGGTGATTTCTGTCCTTTGGAGTTAAAATTCAGTCTACTGTGATTGAAGGTCTTCTTTGTCCCTCTACAAGCCATCTGGGCCCTGAGCACTGACATACAAAAAGCAAAGGGTCTACATCCAGCAAGAAGATGCACTTTGTTGGCATTTCTTCCAGATGAAACCGAGGGGATGGTTTTGGCCTGCTTTCTCACAGTGCATTTTGCATGGTGTATTGATTTTTCACCCAGAAGTCAGGTGTGGAAGACTCACTGGGTCAGGATTTATGTGATTTGGCTCCTGGTTCATTCTGAGCGTACAGGCCTGGGTTGTGGAGAGGAGATAGATTGCTTTGCCGTTTGATTTCTCTGACAATGAGCTGATACTCAAAGCCAAACATTTACGAGTCTGAGAGCTGGTAGACATGGCAGTTCAAAGTAAGCTTTGTAGTGGACAGGGAACTGACATCACTCTGGGCTCCTTGTGTGTATACCTCCCTAAGGTACGTCAAGTGATTTCACAGACACTCTCTCATCTGATTCTCACCCATTGCCCATGTGGTTTGTCAAATAAGGAAACTAAGGCTTAGAAAAGGTGACTGGCTTGCCCCGAATCACAGTTTGTCAGAAGCAAAGCTGAGAACTGATGCACATCTATGATCATGTGTGTGAGAGTAGCTGGTGTGGGGCTGGCAAACAGTAGGCCCTCAATGGATATTAGTTTCTTGCTTTATAAATCCAGAGTTCTTCCCACTCTGACATATTGTGCATGCTGCTGGTATATATTTCCTTAGCTTTTGCATCTGTTCCTTATGCCTATGGTTTTATATTGTCTTAGGTTCTTCTGACATTGGGTTTGATCTGTAACAGCATTTCCTCTGTACCCATTGAGCCAGAAGTCCTCTTGTACAACCTCATGGCCATCGGAGACCTTGTTAAAACCCTTCAGAGAGCCAGGCATGGTGGCGCACACCTGTAATCCCAGCACTTGGGAGGCTGAGGCAGGAGGATTAATGTGAGTTCGAGACCAGCCTGGGCTATAAAAGTGAGCTCAAGGGCAGCCTGAACTGAATAGCGAGACCCTGTCTCAAAAAGACAAAAACAAACAAACAAACAAACAAACAAAAAAAAAACCAAAAAACCCTTCAGAGACTCATAGAAGGGAATGTGATTTGTCTAAGCTTATACATGAGAGAATTGTTCAGGCAGGATTAAAAATGAGAACATTTCCCTTGATGGTTGGTCTAAGGGTCCTAGGTAAGTTGGAACTGAGGATGAGGAGCCTGTAGTCTCATATAGGAGCATAGCCAGGGTAAAGGCTTTAGTATGTCTAGCATGAGGAGGACCAGAGGTAGCACTGAGGGGAGAATGATGATGACTGAGTGTGGTGCCCCTGGCTGCCAAGAGGCATCTAGTGCCACAAGGGTCCTGAACACTGACATATAGTGCTTCTTGCAGAATAGGAGGTAATAGAGCTGGAATGGTTAAAGGAAGTTCTGGTTGTGGTGAAAGTAGATTGGTAAGCTCTGCTTCTTTCTTGCACCAGTGTTGCAGGGTGAGTGGTAGCAGTGTGCTCTCCAAGGAAGCCTCTTCCAGGAGTATTTGGGGAGATGGCGCATCTCAGTGGATTTCTGTTTCTCTCAAAGGGAAAGCAGTGTCAAGAGGTTGTTGTCTTGTCCAAAGCAGGGCATGTGGTGACTGTAGTAGTTAGTGGTTTTTAGTTGTACTTGAAGAGGAATTTGGGGATAAATGGGGTGGCTGTGTGCCCCAAACTGCATGGTTGTTTTTATTTAGTTTTTCCCCCACAGTGAGTTTCTTTTTTTAAAAAATTTTATTTATGTATTTGGGGGCGTGGGCTGGCAGAACATGTGGTGCTGGGGATCAAACTGAGGTCCCTGCAGTTGCCTAGGCTTGCCTGAGCAGGTGCTTTAGACTGCTGAGACATTTTACCAGCTCTGCACAGTTGTTGGAAGCTGCTGTGTCATTGGAGAGAACACCTCTCCCTTGTCTGTAGATATATGGGAGTTGGACAAAGTTTAATTTAAACCCAAGATTCAGTTGAGGAGTTAGCTCAGTGGCATAAGTGCTGGCCTAGTATGTGCAAGGTCACAAGCTTGATAAAATACATACATACATACATACATACATAGATACATACATATATATACATACAAGATTAAACACTTCTCCCTCCCCCCACATTTGAAAACTACTGTTTTGGTTTCTGTTAGTGCTTCAGTAATACCATTAGATAGCAATAGCTGTCAGTAAGATTGGCACTTACTCAGTCATAAATGATGTGCGTAAGTGCTGGGCCCAGCTTGGCACTGTGAATGCACAGGATAAATGAGCCACAGTCTGCATCCCAGAGGATATCGCAACCTAGTGGCCTGGACATGAGCTTTTAGCTGAGTAAGCTGGACCTAGAAGCCTCCAAGAGGAAGCAAGGAGGCAGCAGGGTCAATGGGGTGCTGGCGCCAGCAGAGTGCTTTGAGGACCCAGCCCAAGAACTAGCACTCTCCTTAGCTTAGCAGGAAGCCTCACATCAGAACAACGAGGAAGTGCTCCTGAGCAAGAGTGCCCCAGGCCTGGGATGCACAACAAGTGCCATGAGAATGTAATTAATACCTGTCTGCTCAGGAGATCCTCACCCCCAGCCCATCTTTGGGAAGGTAGGGTCCAACTGTATGCAGAGAAACAAGTGCTTCTGCGCATCCTAGACAACTCACTCAATGAAGTTCCCAGAAGTGATCCTCAGAGGGGCCAGCTTAGCGAGGATGTTGGGTGTTGTAGTGCACTCAGTCAGTAGCAGTGCACAGACTTGGTTACTTAGAGGTTAGGGATGGAGTAGTCTCCTTTTTGAGACTTAGATTAAAGCTGTGGGCTTCTTCCATAAACAGGAACATGTATGTGCTCAGCTGCACTGGCATGTTCATTGTTGCAGGACACTTGTGAAATTGCAGGTTAATATGCCATAGGTTTGATGTTATTTCCGTCAAAAACTTCATCTTTACAAAAGCAAATATACAAAAGGCAGGAAAGCAAAGTAGTTATAAGCTAATAAAAATAGGGAGAAAATCTTAACAGTGAGAGGTGGGAGCCCCATGGAGTGACTTTATTTTCTTTTCCTAAGACAGGTTCTAAGACTTTTCTAGCAGTCGCACTGGGAATTAGTTCGTATCTGGGTGTCTTTTTTTTCTCTTTCTCTATCTTAGTTTTTTGAGACAGGGTTGTGCTATATAGTTCAGGCTAAATAGTTCACTATGTAGCCCTGACTGGTCTCAAACTCTTGCCAGTGTTCCTGGCTCAGCTTGTCTCATTGCTGGGATTATAGGCACATACCACCATGATCAGCTCTGAAAGCCCTGAATTTGGATGTTGGCTCCATGACTTCTTGGAGTCACAGATACCTCATCAGAGGAGATGTAGTCAATTCTGGGTGTATCTGAGTTCCCATATACAGTGGAACTTACACATATTAATTCTTTCCTTGAGAGGCTAATTGGTCCAGCTGGATTTACAGGTGGTGGGGTCAGGGGTTGAGCAGACAGACCTGGGACGTAGACACACTCAACAGGCCAGAATTGCTTTGTGTTGAGGTCAAAGAGGAAGCAAAGCTTTTTGAGGAGGAAGTGGCTACAAACTGCTGTCCTAAAGAGCCCGAGTGCATTAGTCTGGTGTCCTGATGTGTGTCTGGCACTGACTCAGCCAAGTAACATGGCCAGCATGTGGGTCTAGCTGTCTGGACCTCAGTTTCCTCACCTGCAGAATACCCCTGATGATTTCACGGATTCTCCATAGTTCTGCAGTACTTTGTTCCAAGCTGCTTGAAAACTGAAGCTCCAACGGTTATGATGCTATGTGTACACATACTATCTCTCCATGATGAATATATTCATGTACTAATTTAAAACAAAGAACAACAGAACAGAAAACTGAAGCGGCATGTGTGGTGTGAGGTTTTCTAGGGTCCATGTTTTGCATGCAGTTGTGGGGGGCAGTCTCACTTGGTTGTCCTTCCTCCTGCTTGTCTCTTGTCTGGTATCTTCGTGCAGGGCCTGGGGATTTGGGAGCTGCTCGTCTTACACAAAGGTGAAGGAAACCTCATTCTTGATGTCTGTCTGGTTCTGGGGGACAGGAAGTGGCCTTGAGAAGAAACTTGGCTGCATTGAGTTGGGACAGAGGCATGTCTTACTGAGGATGGCTGGGGCAGGTGGGAGGAACCCACCAGCTTGCTTACCTTGCTGCTTTCTGTCCTGCAGGTGTGGGCAAGAGCAGTTTGCTGTTAAGATTTGCAGACAACACTTTCTCAGGTGAGTCTTTTCCTAGTGTTTCAGTTTTGAAATAATCTTTTCTCAGCACTAGAAAATACTTCTTTATGTAGGGAACTTTCCCCTTTTGGTTGCCAGGGGAGGGGGAAAAAAAGGATGGGAGGCTTAGGTCAGAACCCTTTGATTAGCCTGGCATGGTGGTGCACACCTGTAATCTCAGCTCTTCAAAAGGTTGAGGCAGGAGGATCCCAAGTTTGAATGCAGCCGAGACAACTTGGAAAGACCCTGTCTCAGAAATGAAACAAGGTACAAGGTCCCAAGTTTGATCCCTGGAACCGCAAAAACAAAACAACAACAGCAAATCAAGGGCGGGTAATGTAGCTCAGTGGTAGAATGCTTACCAACCATTTGCAGACCCCTGATCATGCCCAGTATCAAGCCTGTGTGTTCTGCCTCTATCTGTCTTGTTCAGAATGTCTTCTTACCCCTTGTCATTTCCCTTTGCAGGAATGTGTTCAGTCCATCATTTAAAACAAAGTTTTTTTTTTTTTTTTGTGGGACCAGGGTTCAAACTCACGACCTTGCATTTGCCAAGCAGGCACTTGTGCCACGCAGCCATCTCCCCAGCTGCACCCCCCCCCCCAAGTTTAAAAATATTACTAGTTAGTATGTGCCTATATAAAATTTCCTACGGGAAGATGTCAGTAATGTGAAGAATGACAGTTGTCCCCGCTCCTGCCCTTCTACTGCCCTGGGAGCTTCTGCTCAGTGTGGGGCATACTTTTTTGATTTTTTCCTGACTCCATCTGCTGTTTAGAAACTTTTCCTTCTCTTAGCCTATAATCAGTGGTAGTAAGCCTGTTAGAGCTCTCAGTGATGCAGGCAGCCTACTGTGGCACGTGTGCTCTAGGTTTGCCACCACTGGAGCCAGGAATGCGCTTCCTTGCTGTTTACAGCCCTCTGGTTCTTTTTAATGGTTGTGAAGCTTGCTGTGCTGTGCAGCCTGTTGCGCTGTGCATGGATGTACCATAGATGCTCTTGTTAACTGTGAGGTTTTTGGTTGCTTCTGGTTCAAGTGATGCTGTATTACGGAGATACATTGTATACTTGTTCTGGTACATGCAGTTCCATAGGAGAGGAGTTCCTGGCCACAGGGTCTGTGCATTTAAGGTTTTCCTGGCTTCTGCTAACTTATCTTTCAAAGAAGCCAAGAAAATTTATATTCCCATTGGCAGGGTTGAAAAAAATGTCTCTTTTCAATTCTGATCATTGCTTCATTTTTGTTAAGCTAATAAGCAAAAAGTACTATTTTGTTTAAGTTCCCCAGATGACTGGTAAAGTTGGACATATTCTTGTTTGTTAATTTTTTTTTAAATTCTGCTTTTTTTTTTTTTGCCCTTTTTTATTTTTTATTTATTTATTTATTTATTTATTTTTTTAAATTTTATTTATTTTTATTTATTTTTTTCTTGTTTCAGAACCTTTATTTGTTTATTCACTCATTTTTATGGCCCGCTCAGCCTTCCCCAAGGGCAGGGCTGGCGCAGCATGTGGTGCCGGGGATTGAACCGCGGTTCCTGAAGCCGCCCAAGCTTTCCTAAGCAGGCACTTTAGACCACTGAGCCATCCCGCCGGGCCCCCTTTTTTATTTTTTAGAGAGAATAAAAAATAACACAGTTAAAAAAGGGAAAAAGTCCATTAGAAACAATACAGAATTTCGCTAAGCAAAATGATAGGAATTCAACAAAAAGGAGTGAAAAAAATTTAAACATTAACTGCCTCTTTCAGTAGACTAGCAGGAAAAAACAGTACAATTACCCACACCGTACAATTACCCATGTAGACATATATATTCCTATTTGCTTTCTTTCTCTTTTCTTGCCTTTCCCCTCTGTCTCTCTCTCTCTTTCTCTTTCTCTCTCTGTCTTTTTTTCTTTTTGGGAGCTAGGGATTGAACTCTGAACCTTGTACTTGCCAGGCAGGTGCTTATGCTGCTGAGCTATATCTCTGGCCCCTCTTTCTTTCTTTTTTTGTCTTTTGAGGCAAGGTCTCACTATGCAGTTCAGACTGACCTTGAGCCCACTTTTTGTAGCATGAACTTGTACTGATCCTCCTACCTTGGCCTCCCAAGTGCTGGGGTTACAGGCATGTATCACCATGCCTGGTCTGGTCTGGTCTGGTCTTGTCTTCTCTCTCTGTTGCTCTGTCTCTCTCTCTCTGTTTCTCTCCTCCTTCCCTTCTTCCCTCCCTCTTTCCTCTTTTCCCTGATCCCAGTTCTTTCTCTTTGAACAGTTTCTTTTCATTTCATAATACCTATTGTACTTTACAGATTTTATTTACTGTTTCAGGTTTTTTTTTTTTTTTTTTTTTTTTTTT
>PVJA010053314.1:0-11997 GCA_004027025.1 Myocastor coypus
CCCTCAGGATTAAATTTGAGACCATAGAATGTACTTTGTAGAACTGTTGTTAGTGTCAGCCTTCAGGACGAGTCACGGCCATCAGCAATGTTATTTCTAATAGGCTATAAATAGGCTTTAGTAGCAATATATCACACAGCACTTGCATAGCATAAGGTGCACAAAGCACAATTCCTGCTGGGCAAGGTGGTGCACACCTGTAATTCCAACACTCAGGAAGCTGATGCAGGAGGATCAATATGAGTTCAAGGCCAGCCAAAGCTACTAAATGAGCTCAAGAGCAGCCTAAACTGCACAGAGAGACCCTGTCTCAAAAAGACTGAAGGAAAAAACAAAACAACAACCACAATTCCTTTCACACTAACAACAACAAAAGGATTCTTTTCCAAAACCATGTGGGCTCAGCTAACATGAGCGGACAGGACCCCACCTCCGGTAGCTCAAGTCCAAAGCTGGCCAGCTGGTCCTTCTTCAAGTGGGGACTAAGGGCAGTGGTTGTCTTCCCACTTGTGCAGCCACCATTGCCCTACGTGACCTTCAGGTCAGCACAGAGGACAGACAGGACAGTGGCCAGGCCAGAAGACACTAGGCTCATAGCCACCCTGTCTGTGGCCAATCAGGCAGCACCAATTCAACCAGAGGGGGCTCTGGTGCCCAAAGAAAGAAGAACAGTGCCAGGAATCATGAAGTATTCTCTCTGCCATATGCAGTATCTACACAGACAGTTCATATTTATTTGATAAATGTTTTTATAGCATTTTTACCACATTACTTATTCATTTCAGAAAGGTACACATTTAGATAAAAGTTGAGGGCCAGCCAAATAGCTCAGCAGATTAAAGCACTGGCAAGCAGGCACAGGGGCTGGGGGTTTGATCCTTGGGCCTGCTGTGCTGGGCATGGTGGTACGCTCCTGTAATCCCAGCTCTTAGGAGGCTGAAAACAGGTGGATCACTATGAGTCCAATCTGGTAGTGAGATCCTGAACACCCTGGAGACCCATCCCTGAAATAAAAAAAAACTAAAATAAAATAAAAGTTGAAAAGATGTTGCTGGTGTTATTTTCTAGATGAAGAAACTGAGCCTTAGAGAAGGCTGAGTGCCCAAATGGCATAGCTAAGATTGAAGTTTGAAGTTTCTGCTCTCTGGATCCAAACCTGAAGTGCTTTCCATTCTTCTTTGCTTTGTAATAAACTTTGAGAACCCTGGAGTTCCCAGGAGAGGGTACACTTACAACCGAACCTTGGTTACCTTTTCCCTCCTGATGAGACCCAATAGGATTAATCCTATAGTGAAAACACAATCTCTGTGTCACTCACAGGGTTGGAACCAACCAGTGTGAGCAGTAACTGACCTCTTCAGAGTGGTCAAGTATCAGTCAGGCAGTGTGTTTAAAGAATGAAACCAGAACTAGTAGGGCAACAACCTCAAAACAAGACTTCTAGTTCTTACTTTAGAGGTGAGTGACACACCTGCAGACATGGTAGGTCCGGATAAGGTGAAAACTGCTGCTGCGAGGACTCTGGACCATCAGAATCAAGTTCCTAACCCTAAAAGTGAAGCCCATGTGCAACACTTGTCACAATAGCAACTGTGACAAGAGAGATGACAGTCGAGAAGACAAGTGAGAACCTGCTACTAGGAACCCCAAGCCCAGGTGCCGCTGAACTAAACCCAGAAGCAGCCACGGAAGTGACAGTGCTCTGGAGCCAGCTTGCACCACTGCTATGGGACAGAGGCCCATAGCAGAATTTCTTCTTCATCGTGCTATACTGGGGATTGAACCAAGGGCCTTCCCAATGAGCTAAATTCCCAGTCTTTTTTAAATTTTTAGATAGGGATTCACAAAGTCATTAAGCTGCTCAAGCTGGAATCAAATTTACGGTTCTCTTGCCTCACCACCCAGCTCAGAGCTACAGCTCAGGGCAGTGTTCACAGCTTCCTTTCCCTTTCCCACAATCTCAGTCTAAAGCATCAATATTGCTGATTAAGATGCAATGGACTCACATAACATATAGAGCAATGACTCTGTTCCTTTCAAAATGGTATAATGTGCAATATTAAATCTGGACTCCAGAAACACTCACACAGGGCAACCTTGTGTCTAGGGGTTTATTGCCAAGGTTCCAGTTTATGCCCAGGTGGTACACGGTGAGGTTCCTGGATGCGGCAGCCGCTCTTGGCGTTTCCTTACGGAGCTCCTGGTTCTGACAGGTTTTGGCTGCAAGAACTATTCCGCGACTGATTTATTCCTCAATTTCAATTCTCTTTCTCTACATGAATCATTTCCATGTTTCCAAAGCAAAAGTAGAAAGAATAAAAACTCTATAAGTTAAAAAAAAAAAAAGCTCCATGGTTAAGGAAAAAGAGCCTTCCATACTGGGATGCATTTGTAATCAAATGTCCATTTCAGGAAACGATCAGTAGAATCAGCAATGTAATGGGTAATTGGGTCTCAACTTCCCTATCGGGCACAGCGCCTGCGCATACACATGGACATACATTCCCTCCCCAGTGATCCACCTCGCAGACAGTGAGCTTCAGTGAGACCGAATTCCAGGTGGGAGGGCAGTTTCCTTTCCACTACACCAACATGATGCTTCATTACACCAAGACATAGCACTCTCCAGCCTACTGGGTAAATAAAGTCAAGGCCTAAAATTTACAGTCACCTTTTAAACTGCTGAGCACTTCTCCCTGAAATTAATGGATGCACAGCCTACCAGTCCCTGACCAGGCCGAGTTCAGCTCCTCTGGGGCTACAGCTCCATGAATCTTCCGTGGGCTCTGTGACTCCCTCCTGGCTGGTCCCCAGCAGGTACCTGAACTGCCACTCACTTAAAACCTCTGGGGGACACTCTGCATTACTGACAAGGGCATAGGGCATCACTGTCCATTTTGTTTTGTGGGTTCTTTGACCACCAAAATTTTTTTATCCACTCGTGCTAAGGAAAATCAAAGTGCCATAAGACTGAGATCAGGGACTGGGCCTGGGCACAATCCCTCAGAAACCAGGCTATCCCAACAGGGCTAAGACCTCTGCAGAGGTCACCTCAAACCACCTGCTGTGCACCAGCAAAAGGTTTGGCTGCATGTGCTCACCCTAGCACAGAGCCCCTGCATCAAGTGTCCTGGGGGGCCCATGACTAGTTAAGAGGGCATATTGAGCTGAGGCTCCTCTTTCTCCTGTCCCTACTGCCCTGTGTCCTCCCAGGCCCTGAAGGGCACTGGAGCCACCTGGCCAGAATATAGGAAACCGCTTGTATTCACTGGCCAGCTCCTGAGTGCTGCAGCTGCAGAAAGCCTTTCTAATAAAGCACAAAACATCAACCAAGAGTAGGGTCACTGGTGTTCTTATGTGACAATGACATTAAAAGCTACCCTGGTCACAACAAGATGATGGAGCTTCCCGAGGCTGGCATCCCCACTGTCACCAGCTACCTGTATGTCTCACAATTGACAAGTTGGCTCTTCAGGTGACCTTCTTCTCCACTCTGGGCACGGGCAGCACAGGGGCAGCCATCCACTTGCAGCCAAACCCAAGTGACCTGGTGAGCGAGGTGAGGCCATGAGGCTAGTGTAGCCCTGATCACACCACGGCACATTGCATTGGCCCAAGGGGAGTTCCCCACCATCCAGAAATGGTTGGCACATATTTTTTAAACAGCAAAGAACGAAGACTGCTGTAGTGTCCTGCTTGATAAAATATGAGGCTAGCCAAGACAAAAGATGCTTGTAGATTTAAAACAACAAAAAGATCTCTTGCTTAACCCTCAGACTGTGTCAAACATGACAGCACCATGCAGGGATCCCCTGGAGGGTGCTGGGCTTGACACGGCCTTGCCTCGCCTTTGGCCCGGCCCAGCTCTGGCTCTGTGTTTACAGGCAGGGCAGTGGGAAGGACATGACCTCCCCAGCTTGTGGCAGGTTAAGCAGCCTGATTGAACGCTGCTGCTAATTAAGGGCCCCTCCTGCCTAGCAGGACCACCGGAGTACCTTCTGCACTTGTTCATGACCACAGCACCTCGCTCAGAAATTAACTCCTGATGAGTGCAGACAGGGGCCCAGCTGGTCCTCCGAGTCCTCCCAAGTAGATAAATGAAGTGTAATCAGAGTGCTGCTGACTGCCAAGGGAAAAGGGGCTCTCCGTGACCTTGTGGTGAAATTCAGAGTATACTACCCTGTGACTTAATTCTCTGTACTGGGGACACTGAATGCAGCCCTGAACACTAGGAATGGACCTGCAGCCATGGGCTGACATAGAGGTGCCCAGTATCAAACGTTCACCCTGGCAGGCAGGAGCCAAAGGAATGAAAGGGCGATTTGTGGAAAACTAATTTTCAATTGGCAAACATTTTTTAGGAGTGAGATGTGCTGTTTTCCCTGTAGCTCTTCCCAGCCTCATGTACTTTGCGAATGATACAATCATCCTGCTCAGGCTGAAAACATGAAAGGCTCCCTTCCTGTTGCGTATGGAAGGATTCTGTCCCTCTCACAGCACTGAGAAGGAGAAAACAGCATTCCTCACTGGCCAGGTCTTCAGACTTACCGGCCAGGTGGGCACAGAGCGAAGCTGCAGCTGAGGTGCCACTCACCTCTGGGGTCTTCCCATACAGCTCAGTGCCCTTGGTCTCCTTGTCATGTGAACAAGTTCACACAAGGTGGATGGTAACGGGGAGGGCATGGAGCTGGAAGGCTGAGAAATGAGCACACTTGGAAGCCACCTAGAGGAGGTGAGGCACTGCCCTCGAGCTGTGGCAGAGGACAAAAGCCAGGCTGAGCTTTGCTCTGGTGTCTAAATCACACTGAAGCCACATCTTGCCATGAGCTGACAGGAGCAAGTAAGATCTCCAGAGAAAATGGATGAAATGACACCACGGGTCAGTTTATTCTCTATTCAATATAGCCAAAAAGCACTCACTGTGCTAATAGCAAAACGAGAAGGCAAAGAAATGGATAGAAGAGGCAGTTGCTGCCTTTAGGAAAGACTCCAAAAATAAAAGAGCACCTTGGAGAAATTGGTGCAGTTTCCCAAGGGCCTGAGGAGGGGTGGCTCAGAGGAGGAGCAGAAGGCGACAGCAGCAAGCCCACACTGCTGAGGAACCTGTCAGCTATTACTGGATAAGAAACCACCCTCAAGCGCGGCCCATTAGGCAACTTGCGCTGCTTCCTTCCTAGGTTCTGCAGGTCACAACTCTGTCACTCTGCCAAGTGTCTTTTCCTCCCATCAGGCCATCAGCTGTCAGCCAAGGCCAAGCCACCCGAAAGCTCAAAAGTGGGAGGTATCACTTCAGGCTTGTGTCCCCAGATTCCCCCAGGGACAGAGTAGGGGAGGAGGAGGCGACAGCAGTACCAAACTAAGCAGAGGTGGCAAGACAGGAGTCACAGCCTTGTTAGTCACCTAACCTTGGATGTAACGCCCCCTTATTTTCACTATGCTGATTTGGCTGAGCACAAGGGGAGAGGCTTACAGAAGACCATAAAAGCAACATTAGAGACCCTGGGACTATCAGTGCTGCTGGCCACAGACAGAACTGTCCCACACTGGGGGATCCTGGAGCCTGATTATTCCACAGCATACCCTTTAAAGCCCCAGGAACCTACACAGTGAGGCCATATGAGTCTCAGTACTTTCACACATGCTCAGGGCCCACAGGAGTGAGCAGGTCTCCCCATCACGAGCACAAACATATCCTAACTCATGCCAGACAGAACTCATACTTGGGCTGCCCAGCCTAAGGGGACAGGGTCATTGTCTCGTTCTCTCCCAGCATCTATCTACAGACTGCTGTGACTGCGCTAGCACTTGGCTCTGTCTGGTGCCCAGAGGCACACCCTCACTCACAAGTGATAACCGCGGACATAGCTGAAGGACTATGAACCAGGAATGGAGCCAAACCCTTCACAGCAATCTCCTTATGGTGATGCTAGCCCCAGAAGAGGGAGGATGCGTGCACTTGCATGGACTCTTGCAGCTGCGGGACCATGGGTCAGTGTCCAAATGCTCCTTGCCATGCTTGGCTGCATGAAAGCAGATAGGAACCTCGGGCAGCAAGGAGTATGGGCGAGGGAGTGATATACCCAGGGCTCATCCCAGTAGCCTACACACAACACACTCTACCACTGAACTGCACCCTAGCCCAAACCCCACCATCACTTGTGCAATCAAAAAGCTTGTCTCCCAGATCTTTCCAGAGAGTATTAGAAAACTTCTGAGACACTCTTAAAATATGAGAAAAAAAAAAAAAACATAAAAATAAAAGCTATTAGAAAGAGAGAGAGAGAAAAAAAACAGATAGTTATATAGTAAGAGACTGCGGGACCGACTAATTCTGCTAGGTGCTTATTATCTAACTATACACACACAAAACCTAAGGGAATCAGCTAAAAACTACTAGAATAAAAATAAATTTAGGGAGGAGGGCAAAATGAGACAATTAAAAAAACGAAGTGCCACTGTGTGGTTATAAACTAGCAATAACAAAAAAAAATTGAAGAAGTCATCTACATTGCAGAAAACTTGGGAAATATAGACATATAAGAGTAAGACATTGGGCCCAGCAGGATGGCTCAGTGGTCTAAAGCACCTGCTTAGGAAAGCTTAGGCAGCTACAGGGACCATGGTTCGATCCCCGGCACCACATGCTGCACCAGCCCTGCCCTCAGGGCAGGCTGAGTCAGCCATACAAATAAATAAATAAACAAAGTTCTGAAACAAGAAAAAGAAAAAAAGAGTAAGACATTAAGTTACCCATGATTCTACCACCCTGAAGATATTTTAGTATATTTCCTTTAAATTTTTTTTTGATGGTATGTCAACAGATCATATTAAAAAAAAAAAAAAAAAAAAAAAAAAAACTTGCCAAACTACACTGACCAAAAATCCTGTTTGTTCACTTATACCACTATAAATGCTTTTCCATGTTAATAAATATTCTTCAAAAAAATTAAATGGCTACTTAATCACTCATTATCTTATTAAAACATAAGGTTTAAAAACCAGCTTCTTGAGATGGATGCGGTGAGTATAACATCAGCACACAGGCAGGAGGACTACTGAGAGTTCTGTGAGCTACACAGGGAGTTCAAGGTCAGCCAACTGCACAGAGACACCCTGTCTCAAAAACACAAAATATAAACAAACAGAATCACTAGTTTCTTTTATTCATTCAATGAGTCAAAAAAAAAAAAAATCAAAATTTTGTTTCTCTATTTCTCATATCTCGCTTCTTAAAATTACTTGAATATTCACTTTGGTTTTCCTATTGGCTTTTCAGCCACATTTCTTTACATTTTTAAGTGGCTGCCCCAAGTATTACAACACATGTTATAATTTTCCACAGTCTACCACAGTCAATAGTGTATCACTTCATAGAAAACAGAAATCTCCCAAGCACAAGGTCCATTTCCAGCCCACGCCCTTGCCCTTGAGGTTACTCTGAGCCCCATGAGACAGTGTTCTACCCTCTGCTTTAAACAGTTACATAGCTAATAAAGAAACAAGGGGAGAATACAAAGAAAGAAACCACTACTTGTACCTGCTGAAATATTACTGATGTTCTTCATTGTTTCTGCAGGGGCCTGAGTGCTAGTAGCATTTCCTTTCTACATGAAGAAGTTTCTTTGGTATTTCTCATAGTGTAGATCTCCTGGTAACAAATTCTCTTACTTTTCTTTTATCTAAACTGTCTTGAGGGCCAGGGGTATTGCTCAGTGGTGCAGCACCTGTCTGGTAGGTTCAAGGTCCTGAGTTTGATTCCCAATACCCACCAAAATAAAGGTTTTTATTTCTGTCATTCCTGATGGCTATTTCTACTGGATATAAAATTTTTCCTGAAAATTATTTACTTCTCTCACTTTCAAGATGTTGTTTCACTCTGCTGTGGTGCCTACGGTTGCAGGTAAAGGCCACACATTGACTGGATAATTGTTCTCTGTTGTTTCTCTTTTTGCCTGCAACTTGGCCCGGTTTTCCACGCTTTTGAAAAATTCACATGGAATCTTGTATATCTTTTTCTGTCTGGAATTCTCTGAGTATCTTATACCTGTAAACTTGTTTTTCACTGATGCTGAAACAAAATTAGTTATTATTCTATTATATCATCTGTTCCACTGGTGCTCTCTCATTGCACCAAGTCCATCCAGTGATTTTTTTTTTTTTTTCTTTTTAATTTCAGACAACTGTAAAGGTTGGCATGTGGCTCAGTGATCCAATGTATGTTTAGCATGCAAAAGTCCCTGGATTCCATCTCCAGGACTTTTGGGGGTACAAGACAAGATAATTGTATCTAGGCTTCCATTTGGCCCTGTTTCTTACCATTTCTACTTTTTTTTCAGAGACAGACTATCTTCACATTCACTGAGAATGTCTACTGTCTTTCTTTAGTTAAGAGTTAGAACAGTCACTGAAAATCATCTGTTATTCTGCTTCATCCTGGGCTTGGACCTGGTCAGTTTTCTTTGTCCTGAGATGGTGTTCTCCAGTTGTTATCTCTTCAAATGCTGGATACATGACGTTTGTGTCCTTGGCATAAGTGTCAGTGTGTGGAGACTACAGACTCCATTGTTCTCTCTGGTGAGTGCTGTTTCTTTTGTTTTGACTGTCAGTTGCTTTGGCTGAACTTGACTTCCAAATGCTGTTCCTTTAGAGGAACAGCTCCAAGTAGAGTTTGGATCTTTTTCTATTGCCTGAAGTGCTTTGAGTCCATGCTGAGCACATGTGGCTCAGATATATAGAAACAGAATGGGGGGGGGGGGTGTCTCTCCAGTCTCTTCTTTTAGGATTCCCTCTCACTGCACTGCACAGCCTGTACTTGGCCAGGGCTTCACTTATCTATTCCAGCACCCACTTCCCAGCGATGCTGTCTCCTAGGGGGTGCCTGCTTTGGTTTACTCCCATGGCTGCAGGCAGCTGCCATCCCAGTTTCCATAGTTACTTTCTGTGACAAAGGAATTCCTGGAGGAGGAAGAGATGTCCAGGAAGGTCCCAGTCTGTAGGAAGGTCCCAGTCTGTCAGTCTCAGAAGTGGGAGTTTCTAGATCCTAGTTTTCAACTATTCCCCACTAAGAAGAATCCAAGTGCCTTATAGCAATGGAAAAGGAGAAAATTCTAGAGCTGAATATAAAATGTGCTTGGGATATCTCAGTGTGCCCAAATAGGGAAGTGTCCAAAGAAAAAGAAAGTATGCTGCAGACAAAAGGGGTGGGAAGCTTCTGAAAAGGGTGCTCACTGGCTATATCCAAGGTTAGCTGAGACAAGAGAGTAAGGGCTGCAGGTGATTATAAAAACACTGGATAGAAAAAAAAAAAAAAAAAAAAGAAGTCCATATGCTAGTCAAGGGAGAGAAAGAGAAGCAAATAATTTGTATGTCACCTCTGAACCAATTATGATATCAGGTTCTTACTCTAAAAATCATTCTCTGCAGAATAACACCAGCCAACAGTGTAGAGGGTTACTAAACTAGGAAAAGCTGCCATTTTGCAAGCTTAGAGAAACCCTGATCGAGGGGGACTCACTGAGGCCACTGGAGAGCTGAATATGACCTGGTGCCCGGGCAGCACTCTGTGATTCACTTATCGGAGAACACAGACAGTAGTCAGCCACCAAGTGGACGAGCTTAGCATTCTGAGAGCGTGAGACAGTGTGACAGGACAGGCAAGGAGGGCAAGTGTCACCTGGGAGTTTTTATCCCCAAATATTTAACTTCAATCAAATGAAGTATTCACACAAAACTTCTAACATTCTAGAAATCCAGAAACAAAAATGTCATAGTAATCAGTTAGACTGAATTATGCAACATGGAGGGGACAACCCACCTCCTCAAACAGTTGAATTTTTTAAAAGCTGGTAAGAGAAATACAATTGATATGCATCCTGGTCAGAAAAATATAGCAGTACATTTTTATGTAACTGAGAAAATCTGAAAATAGGCCAAGTATTGATAAATCAATATTTATAGAATAAATATTAGTATTGTGTTTCTATAGATGAAAATCCTGGGGCTGGTGAGATAGTTCAGTGGTCTAAAATGCCTGCTTAGGCAAGTGCAGGGACTGCAGTTCCATCCCAGACACCACAAGCCATGCCAGCCCCACCCCCAGGGCAGGCTGAGCTGGCGAGAAAGAAAGAAAGAAAGAAAGAAAGAAAGAAAGAAAGAAAGAAAGAAAGAAAGAAAGAAAGAAAGAAAGAAAATGAAAGAAAGAAGAAAATCCTAATGGGTAAGATAAGTAGGCCAAAGCCTTTGGGAGTAAAAGGTAAAAGCATTTTCAAAAAATGGCAAAATACTGCAATTCTTGTATTGTATATACTGTTATTCATTCTATTATTCTAACTTTTCAGTGATTTAAGTCCAAATATTTAAACCTTTCCATAATAAAAATTTAGAGGAATATTACAGTTTACTGAGTAGAAGGTGTTATGGTTTGTGTCTGGATGTCCCCCCAAAGCCTCACATGGTCATGAGGGCTGGGCTTCTTGGAGGCAGCTGAATCTAGCTGGTAACAGGTTCACTGTCTAGTGCTGGGACTACAAGTATGAATGCTGCACTCCCCCGACATAGCCGACATACACTGCAACGGAGGAAAAGAGCCTTGCTTCCTCTCTTTTGCTCGTTTGCTTTTCGTATATTCCCCCGCTATGAACTGTTGCCTTCTGCCATGTCTGCCCTGCCTTGGAGCCAGCTAATTATGGCCTGAAACTTTCACAGCTTGTGAACTTTCTTTCCTTAATAGCCTGTACTTGGTAACAAATAGATACTGCTGCTACTCCTACTCTCCCTGGTCCCTGTCAGTAACTCGGAGGAGGGCAGCGCTCAGGAAGGTCTCTGCCGGGCTTCTCTAGTGCTGCACAACAAATCACCCTAAAATACAGCAGTTTCAATGATCTCATCTTTACTTTGCACACCAATCTATAATTTGGGCAGCAGAGACAGCGGGGGGGGGGGGGGTACTCTGCTGGGACTGGAAGATCCACTCCCAAGATGAGGCACACACGTGGAGGGCAGGTGAGCACCAGCAGGAAATTCAGCTGAAGCTGGATGAGGCTCAGTCCTCCTCAGGGCTGCCAGGGCCTTCTCAGTTTGGTGGCTGTACTCTAAACAAATTTCCAAGAGACAAGACATGGAGACTGCCAGTCTGGGCCCAAAATCATCAGTGTCACTTCTACTGCATCTAGTGGTCAAAGGAGACAAGGTAGAGGGGGAGAGAACCCTACCGACCTGCAGAAGGATTAATCCTAATCATATTTTCTTATTTTGAAATAGGTTACAAGGGCACATTTACTTCCATCTCTCTCTCTCTCTCTCTCTCTCTCTCTCTCTCAAGTATTTATATCATCTGCTCTAGAGCTTGATGACACAGCATGGGCTCCCACCACCACCAAGCCAAGGAAGACTATAACTGATGGGCATTGTCTTATAGTGCAAAAACAAAAGTCTTAACTGAACCAGACATCCATCCATTTGTTCAACATTAACACAAAGAGCTCAGGGAATAGAAAGATTAACCAGGGGCCTGGCAGGATTACTCAGTGGTCTAAAGCGCCTGCTTAGGAAAGCTTGGGAGGCTGCAGGGACCGTGGTTTGATCCCTGGCACCACATGCTGTGCCAGCCCTGCCCTCGGGGCAGGCTGAGCCGGCCATAAAAATAAATAAACAAACAAAGGTTCTGAAACAAGAAAAAAAAAAAAATTCTTCTTCTTCTTTTTTTTTCTTTCTTGTTTCAGAACCCTTGTTTGTTTATTCGCTCATTTTTATGGCCGGCTCAGCCCGCCCCGAGGGCAGGGCTGGCGCAGCATGTGGTGCCGGGGATCGAACCGCGGTCCCTGAAGCTACCCAAGCTTTCCCAAGCAGGCACTTTAGACCACTGAGCCATCCCGCTGGGCCCCCTAAAAAAAAAAAATTCTTAAAAAAAAAAAAAAAAAAAGAAAGAAAGAAAGATTAACCAAATATGATCACCATTTTGAAGTTGCTCATGCTGTTGCAGGAAGCCAACCACATGTA
>PVJA010053315.1:0-12026 GCA_004027025.1 Myocastor coypus
GGAACTACGAGCTAAATCAGTCTTTCCTTCCTTCATTTTGGGTGTCGGGCATTTGTCCCAGCAATGCAAGAAGAGTAACTGAGACAGCAATGGAACCAGGATGAGCTAGAAAATGATCAGTAGGGGAGCATTTTGAAAATGGGGCTGAAGGGAATCGGATTCAGATCCTGGAGGATCTAGAAGGCCAGAATGGATTTCAAGCAGGCTTATAGCACCAGGGAAATCACAGCAGTCACGGAGCAGGGATGTGGGCTGAGTGCTACCAGCAGGGGAACGAACCTGGTGGCGGGGTACAGGGGCATGAATGAGGCTTGTAACAGGTACGACAGCTCCAGGGATGAATTGATAGAGGACAGCTTGAAGGGCTGGGCCCGTTCCATGGCTTGTTCGGTACGCCGTACGGCTCGTTTGCAGGGCATTGCGCTCCTCTCCTTGCACTTCCTCTCACAACCACCCCAGCTCTGGGTCCTGAACTCTTCTCAGGAACAACGGAAGCTCATTCCTGACGACACAGGGCCAGCATCTTCCCACGAATGTCTGTCACTCTCAGCCTTTCTGGAGCACCACTGCTACCTTCATTGGCTTGGAAAATCTTATTCCTCATCAAAGATGTTGCTGTGCAGGCGGCATTTCTTTTGCAAAGCATGCTTGGATGACTCACACTGGGCAACCGTGGTGCATTTTATACCCCGAATCACTGTATTTCACTTATTATTATTATTATTTTTTAAGCAATGTGTTCTGCTGGCAGATATCAAAGATGGAGGATATGTATGTATATTTATTTTTGCTCTTTAAAGCTGTAGGCCAATCTATTTAGCTACATAGACATAAAGAATCCTAAATAAAGTTTTATCAAGTCCAATTCATAATATGTGCAAGTAAGGCTCCTCTTAAGTGTGTAAGCATTTTTAACACTCGGAAATCTCTCCATGAATTGAACTTAACTCTGGTAGTTAAAGGGAAAGGACTTTTATAGGTGCTAAACAATGCTAAAAAGCATTTGATAGAATGTAACACTGATTTATGATCAAACCGTTAGCTGTGCTAGAGTGAAAGGAAGTTTCCTCTTCTTGATGACTATGTCTACTCTCCATGGGTGGATGGCTGGGCCACAGTGGATAATGGCAGAAGACTGAACCCAACGTAAATATCCATGCTCATGCAATTGGCACTGAAGATGATATCAAACTCCTATCAGGGAGAATGAGGAGGCTCTGCCCATGCTGTCGTGGGATTGCTGTCAGAGCTTTGCTGGCCACGTAATGTGCATGGTGAGAAACCATTTCTATCATTTTAATGCCATTGTAGTAAAAAGGGAAAGTAAAAGCCAAAAGAACACATCTGTAGGTGCCTAGAATATATCTCAAGTAATACCCAAAATGTTGATGAAGTTGACTGCCGTCAGAGGGAAGAGAGAGGTGGTGTACACAAGGGATGCCTCTTACTTCACCTAAACTTTTAGAATTCTTTTAGTTCGTTATTATTTATTTCATTTTATGTAGATAGTATGGAGTCTACAGGATCTCACTACACAGATCAGACTCATAGTGATCCTCCTGTTTTCAGCCTCCCAAGTGCTGGCACAGGCCACCATGCCCAGTCTCAGTCACTGTCTCCGAGTGCCGCAGGATGCAGGGCCAGAGCAGCACACTGGAGACTGAATCCAGGTCCCTGTAGGCACTTTAGTCTGTTGAGCTACCTGGCCAGTTTAGAATTCTTTTAATATAGAGCACAAGAGCATGAGATTTACTAATGAAAAAGAATTGGAGCTTTTTTTTTTTTTTTTTTTTTTAAATATTATGGCCAGCTCAATCTGTCGTGAGGGTGGGGCTGGTGCAGCATGTGGTTCCAGGGATCGAACCACGGTCCCTGCGGTTGCCTGAGCTTGCCTAAGCAGGCTCTTTAGACTGCTGAACCATCTTGCCAGCCCCTAGAGCTATTACATGAGATTATCCACAAATTCTTCCAGTTCTTTATGTTCAATTCAGCTTTCTTTTTGTGCTCAGAGGTAGAATAACAAGAACAAGAACACCACCACAAACTAAACTGTCCCCTCTAACTCTGTCACAACACAGAGCACAGTCTCCAGCTTTGTGCAGTTCAGCCATTGTTGGTACATGTGTTTGGGCCTGGGCACCCAAAGGATCAGGATTTCTCTCCTTAAGAAAGAGGTTGCCAGGCTAATCCCAGAGACCGCAAGTGTCAAGGAAATTTGGAACAGGAGTCAACAGGGGCAAACTGCACAGGCAGAAGGACGGAGCTATGTTGTACGTTATGAGTTGGCGCCAAAAGAAAGGATGAGAAGACCGGATGAAGGTAGTTCAGAGGACTCACTGAGATTCGTCCCTCAGTGAGCAAAGAAGCCCCAAAGCAACACAGCTTTATTTTGGCTAGTGAGCGTGATCTCATGCGTAATCACTTTAGCAAAGGAGGACCATGTGCTTAGTCACGAACCTGACCACGATCTCTATTGACTCCCACCCTTTCCCTAACATCAGTTTCACACAGGGGTCAACCATTAGCATTCCAAGCAGGGGAGAAAGCAACAGAGAGCCCACAGGTGAAGCTGCTATCCATCACCTGGAGTCACAGCTTTCCAGGATTCCCCATCCCAGCTTTCTGGGATTTTTCCATAACAGACTACAGCTGTCCCTGGGCTTTGTTCCTTGCTCTCCCATTTGAGATGCTAATTAGGCTACAGAGTTGCTACAAGAGGGAGATGCAGGCTGTGAGAAATGGAAGAGCCAGGTGGCCAGAGTGATCAAGACTCTGCTGTCTGTCTTCATTTTCTTTCTGTGGAATGTTAAGTTTCTTCCCCACAATCCCTAGCCAGGTCTCAATTCCCCAGGTGCCGCCATGCTGTGTGCTTCTTCAGGGCTTGTTGGGGGATCAAATGGGACCATGCACCTAGGTGCTTTTGGCAATGCCTGGTAGTCTTTATTGTCAATCTGTAGTCTTTAATGTTAAAAAACTATTTGAATTTATTTAGAAGTGAGACACTTACAAGAGGAGATTCTTGCTTGTTTCAATTCCAGAGCGGAGATTAAAGGCCAAGATGTAGAGCATAAAATAGCATTTCAGCTGGAGCCAGAGCTGGAAGTCAAGGGTGTCATCAAGGTGTAGCCAAGGGCATCAGAGAAAGTTGAAGAAAGACCCTGAGCTTCAGTTAGAGGACACGAATCCATCTTATTTTGGTCCGAAGTGACTAGGATAGCCCAGCTAACTAACGCCTGGGTCACAGAATCACTGAGTGACACAAGTCCCCGTGCTTTGGTTCATTATAGATGGAAAGTAAAGCTGTTGCCATGGCTCGGCACTGGAGGGATCTTAGGGCCATCAGAGAAGAGTCTTGATGTTCAAATGAAGGTCCTTCCTCCTCCTTTAGCCATTTGCAGCTAGTTTGGCAAAATGATCTGTTCTAAGGAAAACTGACACATCTATGCACAGAATTACTCAAATTATAGAAATTGTTGCTATGGTTTTATAGCATACAAAAAGAAGTGCACTTCCAGCAAAAGCCTACCCACACACATCGAGAGCTTCTGAGGGTGTGTTAGACCTAGCAGGCCAGTGACAGAGCAGAGCTGATGGCCAAAGGTCACCAGGATTCTATGCAGTATTTTAAATGTGTCACCACCATCACCACCAGCTGTCCTATGGTTTAAACTGAAATCGCTTTATCGGAAAGTGGTTTTGTGGGGCCTGGGAGATAGCTCAGCAGCTTTAGTGTCTGCCTGGCAAGTTTAAGGTCCTGAGTTTGATCCCCGGTACTTCCCCTGCCAAAAAAAAAAAAAAAAAAAAAAAAAAAGTTTTTGTGCATCAAAAACATTGGCATTGCCTCCTGTCTTGGTAGTCTGACTGTTGTCAATGGAGGCCACCACTCATTTAATTCAGTTAGGGTCCTACTGGTGGGTTTCCTGTCTTGGGACACTAACTAGTCGTGCATATTTTTCCTCAAAGGCCTTGATGCCATGAACATGGGCATCATGTGATGCCAATTCAGATCCGAAAGCCTGTGTTTGTGAGCCGGCTCTGTTGCTCAGCTGGAAAATTTGGATTCTCCCATGAGCCTCCACGTCCATGTGTTTCTGTGCTCAAGAGCTGTCCTCTTGTCTCAGATGCTCCTGTCTCTGGGAAAGTGTCCATCTCCGCCTCTCTTTCTCCACCTACTCTGTACCTGCCTCTCCTCTACGTCTAAGCATACTTCACGACCAATGCAGCACTTTTCTGGGTGAGCAGGGCAACTAGAAGAAATCTCTACCCCCGGTCTGGCTGGTCCTCACCCCACCCCCAGCATTTTTATTCTTCTTTTCTTGAGACAGGGTCTCATTGTATAGTTTTGGCTGGTCTCAAATGTGTCAGGTAGTGAGGCTAGCCTTGAGCGTCAGCAAACTTCCTGCCTCAACCTCCCGGGTGCTGGGATTTCAGGCGTATGTGTGCCACATGCTTGGTTTGCCAGAGTTTGTGAACTCAACACGTCCTAGCTATGGGAAACTATGATGAGGACATCTCAGCAGCACTGACTGGCTGCTGAGGACAAGAGTGTGGACATGCCCGGATGTTTCAGCCTTGACAAGTATATTCCAGACGGATCCCTGTTCTGTCCTGGAATGCGGCCACAGTGGCAGCCTCAGGCCCCCAGGCATGTGTGAGGATGAACTCCAAGACTCCTGGATGGATCGATGTCTACTGCAGCAGTAAAACTGGATTGCTGTCAGCCTCTCTTCAGAGTGGGCCTCAGAATGGCTGAAGCTGTGTGAACCAGTGGGTTCCAGCTTCTAAGCACCCGGGTGTCTGCACCACAGTCGTGTATCTGTACATCCTGTGTGTACCAAGGCACCCTCTGTAAATCAGGAATATACAGAGGAACATACAGAGGTGCTGCTGGCTGCTCTGTGCATTCGCACATAGGAGCAGAAGTTTATGGGGAGGGCTCAAACTCAAGAGCCCCCTCAGAGCACCCATGGAGCTCATTCTGGGGGAGCAAACTGGCAGGAGATGCTTAGAAGCTGACCACAGCTTGGCTGAAGTACTATATCCCATGACCCTGGCTGGAGCACTAGGGCATGCAAATCTGCATTCTCTTGTCACCTGACTGAAGTGCAATAGAAGATGGGGAGAGAATAAATGTGTGGTCCTAGTCGTTTTTGTTATTGTTGGGGAAAAATTCCCGATTCCTTCAGCTTAAAGAATGAGAGATTCATTTTGGCCCATGCTTTTACTTTGTAGCTGGCAGGCTCCAAGCAGATGGGCATGACAGAGGGGTCTGGCAGAAGAAGACAACTCACCTCATGGTGACCAGGAGGCAGAGAGTGAAGGGAGGACCCAGTGAGGTAGACACGTGCCAGGTCCTCAGGGACTGCTTCATCCAGCCAGATCCCATCCCCTGACAGCAAGGCATCCATAGCACTCTCTAAGTCAGTCACCTCCCAAACACATGCAGCTTTGGGCTTCTTCATTAGAGCTAACACAGCCTGCCCTGGGCTGCCAATGGCACCCCATGGGCATGGCTCATCAGGCTTGGGAGAGCTTCTAAGGGGCAGCCCAGGGCATCAGCTGGAAATGTGGAAGGAAAAAGGACAAGAATGAACATAGAGGGGCTAGGGAGATAGCTCAGTGGAATAAGTGCTTGCCTAGCAAGAACAAGGTCCTGTGTTTGATCCCCAGTAACTCTAAAAAAAGAAAAGAAAGAATGAACAGAAAGGTACCTTTGGAGCTGGAGAACTGATCTCAGGCCAAGATGCAAAGAGATTCAAGCATAATAGATAAAGGCCAGTAGATAGGACAGAAGCTATAAGTGCAGTACTCTTGGCCAAGGGTGGAAGCTTAACTTTACTGGTAAAGGGGGAAGACTTTGCCTCTGTAATCCCTATATCCAGAACAGCACTTATTACAAATGCTAATTACTTTGAATTAAATGCCATAGAGATTCCTTAAAATCCACAGCCTTTAGGTAATAATGTGGCTTACTTTCAGCTGTGGCTGGCAAACCACCAGCCAAGACATGAAGGCTGGGGTCGAGGCAGCCATCACCCACCACCTCTGCCAGGCAGGTCCTCTACATGTCACAGGTAGCCTCCCCCAGCAGCCTACAAAGGCTGCCAAGAAGACAAGGCCACCTGCTATAGAGGAGGATCTGAGCCCCGGAGAAGCTATTTACCTAAGTTTGCATGGTGGTGTACAGTGAGAGCTGGCTAAGATATATGGGAACTCAGGATGGCTTGAATTTAGGCTTCAAACTACTCCTGAGATGCCAAGGGTCAGAGCCCATCGCCCTGCTAGTTTTGATCCTGAGGCCCAGCAGCACAGAGAGAACAATCCCTATGTTTCTGCAGGAAGACTCAAGGGGCAAAAATGACTGAATGACAGATGTCAGGCACTTCTACTTACAAGCACGTGTTTAAGGAGCCAGTGGCCTTGACATGCACATACTTGGGAGGGGTGGAGGATCGATGTTAGAGTCTTAGCCATAAAAAGCGGAGGTCACATTTTCTATCTCTCTGATGTTCTAAATTCAGTGGTTGTGCTTTGGTGCTCGTTGATGCTCCTGGAACCTCAAGTTGTGCCACTGCTTGGAACAGTTCAAGTCTCCAAGCCGTGACAGGACACTGGGCCAAGCCCAGTGAAAGCCTCCAGCATCTACTCTCCTTCTGGAGGAGGATCTGAGAGTCTGCCTTCCTGGTTGGGCACCATCTTTACTGCCTCACAGAACTGAAAGATTGCAAGATCATGTCTGACTCTTTGTGGGAATGAACTGCTGCCCCAGTTCCCAAAGCAATTTAAAATTTCTGTATTCAGATGCATATTTATTACAAACAAAAGTTTACTTGCTATGTATAGAAAAAAATGCCTGCAAAGGACAAATTTGGGAGCTTTATTGATTATGCATTGTAATGAACCTTATTACCTGATAAAAAAAAAATTAACTGTGTTTACTACTAAGTAACATTTTAACACTCTAGGCATTCTGCAGTGGACAGCCTAGGCTGAGTCGGAGACATAATTATGTCATTTCTATGCAAAGAGTAGTTTATGAATTATTAATTAATATTAAATCTGTTGATTAAAGGCTAACTCATAAGTAAACAGATTACAGCTCAGCATGGATTGCTCTCTAGAAGCTTTGCTTTGTAATTGCTGTGGTCCCTTATCCTTTGCTAAATATCTGGAAATAAGGAAGACAGACACCAGTCACAGAACTCAAGGCACAAAAGCAATTTATTTTAAACCCTCAATGAATTTTTCACCACCAGGAAGCTCTTTGCATTGCATGGCTTGTAAAGTCTGTAAAACACATGGAGGTTTCCAGAAGGATATGGAAACCAGGTTGGCCTAACTTACTGTACATTTTCCTTTCTTAATGCTGGGGATGGCTCCTAGGACCTTGCCCGTGCTAGGGAAGTGCTCTACTTCTGAGCTAGGCCTCCCAGCCTATTTACTTTTTTTCTTCAATTCCAGGATGGAGAATCGCACTCAGGATGCAGATCTAGAAAAATGAATGGCAGAGGTCCCCACGGTGCCTGGGGCAGCCCCTAGCAAGGAGTTCCCTGGAACCCCAGCCAGCCCTCTGTTGGTGAGGAGGGCTCAGTTCCTAAAGGGAAACTGAGCTTTTCTTCTGCCTCAGGCCATTTCTGCTGCAGGCCTCAACCCTGGGTCCTGGCTGTGGTTGCAGCTCTGGCCCAGGCCCAGGCCCTGGCTGTCCCCACATAGACTGAACACTGCTCACCTCACACCATGCTCAGGCAGTGGCGTGACTCCCTCTCGCAGTGAACCGGCAGAGCTCCAGAGGGCATCTCCTCATTGCACTCTCCGTTTTAGGCCACAGAACTGTTCTCTTTCATACTCCGTGTTCCTACATCTCCTCTTCCTTGGTGTCTTGGAGTTAGCCCCCTTTTTGAGGACACTTGCTAATCTTTATAGATCAGTCTTCATTTTTGCCAGTTATTTTTAGGCAAGTCTTTTTAAAATTCTACAATGTAAATTCTATAAATCCCTGCCTGAATGTTTTACTCATTTACCACAGATGAGCTTTGATCTGTGTCTCAGCCTGGCAGCTCTTTCTGTTCTCTCTCTCTCTCTCTCTCTCTCTCTCTCTCTGTCTTTCTGTCTCTGTCTTTCTGTCTCTGTCTCTCTCTGTCTGTCTCTCTCTCTCTCTTTCTTTCTCTCTCTCTGGCTGTCTCTCTATCTCTGTGAGTGACTCACTTCCCTTCATGGGAAGGGTCACCTCCTGCTGCGTGAAAGGCACATACTGAGAAACTTATTGCGCTTTCCATACTGCCATTTCACAGGGTTATGCTCACACAGAACCAACACGCACACACACACATCTTAACAAGATCACCGTGGTGTTTCGTATTCTAATTTGCATGTACTTAATATCAGCTCATTTGTTCTCCTGTTCCTATTCAAGCATAGAAAATATTATTATGATTTTATGCTGAGGTAAGTACAGCATGGAAGTAAGTGAATTGTACACGGTGCTATAGCTGATAACTCTTAAAGTTCAAGAGCAGATCCTTGCCTTTAGATCCGACTTTACTGCTCTCAACAGACATGAGTCCCTTATGCCTCCCTCCTCATCTTGTGTCCACCTAAGGAGGAGAACTTGTGGAAAGGCCTTGTTGTTACCTGTGACTCAGTTGACCTCCCAGTACTTTTCCAAACTGCTTAGTCCGTTGCTTCTTCCAGATGGAGGTATCTGTTGGGTGGTTAAAGTACAAGCCACGTTACACAATGCAGTCCCATATGCAGTGACTAGGGTTTCTCCTAATGGCTTCTTTTCCAAGAACAGAGTTTTCTAGAACTGAAGAAGGCATCACTGAATTGGGTCTTTCAGAACAGTTCCTCGTGGTACAGACAAAGCCTCTATTTGGTTAGCAGGGGCTATGATACTGTAGGTTGATGTCAGTGAGTCACAAAGGGAGCAACTTGCTTTCATGGGACTCCGTTCGTAAGGAAGACAAAGCTTGGGTCTTAGCAACAGATCCAGGAGCTGGACACATCCTTGTGGTAGCTGCAGTTATGTACAAAACCCCCTCTTCATTTCCTCTCTTAACTTCCAGACAAAAGGCAGCTCAATGAGAGGAAAAGGCCTCCTCAATAAAACTGCACTGCCAGCTTTGGCCTGAGGAAATGGGATCCCCTTGCCTGAGGCCCAGGAAATGGTGCTGTCCATCCAGTAAGTGTGGACTTGTATGGGATAAAGTTGCTGTAGTAGCAGAATTCTTCCTTTAAAGAAAATTCTTACCTCTCTTGCCATGTTACAGCCTCCTCTGCTGATGCAGGTGTCCTGGCTGGGCCTACTCCTTCCAGGTAGACTATTGCTTTTTATCTCTGCTTCTTGCTTCCTTCCTCTAATTCCTGTCCTGGCTATGGTCTGTTTATAATGGGAACCTCAAAGTGTCTCGGGCCACTCGCATTAAAACTTAAAAATCTTCAACACATTTCGGGCTGGCCAGGTAGCTCAGCGAATTAAAGCACCTGCTTAGGCAGACGCAGGGTCTTGGGTTCAATCGTCAGCATGTTGTGCCAGTCCCACTCTGTGGAGCGTGTTGAGACAGCGATTGAAACTGGGTGTGGTGGCACGCACCTATAAACCCAGCGCTTGGGAGGCTATAAACAGGAGAGGCTGAAAGCAGGAGGATCATTGTGAATCCGATCTGTGTAATGAGACCCTACACTAAATACATTAACAAAAAAAGAAATTTCACTAAAAGATCTGATAATAAATATGGTGATATGGTGATATGGTTGTGTTCTCTGCTCTTTGATGCTACTTAACAATATAGAGAGGCTCCAACACTGATATACATGGACTATTATAAAATGTTTTTCTTTTTGTTAACACCTAGACAAATTCCAAGGCTCATCCTGGTCCCCATCTCCTCTTGCCCTCTGTGTGGTAGCCTAATACTGTCCAAAGCACTTCTGCAGCTCTGACTCACATCCAGGTGTGGGCACCCAGCTGCAGAGAACCAGAGCACTGGAGATCCAGCCAAGGATGGAAGCAGTGAGGAGGAACTAAGCTGTTGACAGGACTCAGAGAAAATTGAGTGATGCAGGAACACAGAAGTTCTCTTATCCCCAGCCAGGGAAAGGTCCCAAGTCGATGGCCGACTCCTAGTACTTAGGACTCCAAACTGATTGACTCTGCCACACTGGCCCCAAAGTCAGTGTCCTTTGCCTCTTCCACTAGAAAAGACAGAGAGAGGACTAAGGAAAGAAGGTGTGGTACAGGTACATCTTGGCGGTAAGCCTCTACTGTCGTAATGTCCCAAATCATTTCCCTATACATCCTATTTTCATGAGCCACATCTCTAACTGCAAAAGAAGGGGGCTAACAAAAGGGTACTGGGTTTGGTGAACAGCTAGCAATCTTTTCAGCGAGGAAGGGCAGCACACACACACACACACACACACACACACACACACACACACACACTCCAAATTACGTGTTTGAGACGTGAACTGAGGAAAGAAAGAGCACCAGATCTTAGTAGCAGCAAGGTATGAAGGAGATAGATTTCCTAAGACTTTGCAGATACTTTTGCTTTTGATTATGATGTTGAAGGCTAAAACTGGAGAAGAAGATTTGAGATATGGGCAAATACATTTGTGCAACAGTCGTGAACGTATTTGTCAATCTGTTCATTAATTAAATTAATTTCTTTGGTCTGCAAATAATGGAAACAAGCAACCAGAACATAAAGGAGCTTAGGCAGAGCTCATTTAAGGGAACGACATGGAGAAGAAGCTTGAAATTCTGGGGAAATAAGGAAAACAGATAAAAGGCCAGGCTTTGCTTTGGAACTCAATCTCTATAACAGACAAGAGCAAAGTGTTTTCTGATTAAGCTAGTGGCTGTGTGTCAAATAATAGCAGAGAGAGGCCAGAGGACTTTTGGCAAATTGGAAGACAATCGTAAAAGAAAAAATAAGCGAGAGAGCTGCAAATGACTCTCGTATTAAGGGAGCAACTGCAAAACTTGAAAGGAAAATGTCAATGACAAAGAAAATGAGCAGGACCTGATAAGATTGAGATATGAAGAAAAAATGGTTTTCTGAGCCAAAAGCCCCTGGTACCATTGATGAATGAATAAGAAATTGAAAAAGGATGAATGCGAGGCAGTGCCTGCTTTCATACCTTAGTAGAACTACCTCTTGAGTGACTGGAGACATAAAGCTCAAGAGAGGATGAATAATTGGGACTCAAAGAAAGGCTGGAGAGGGGTGTACCTATGAGCATTGTTGACATTGGTCCTCAGTAAGACATCAAGAATGGCTACAGAGAAAGAACCAGGCTGGCAGAGCAGAAGCTGTCAACTCACACTGTCTCCCCAGGACCTGGAATTGAGATGTTTAGGAATCAATTAGGGAGGAGAAAGAAACGAGGGAACCAAGAAAGAGCAGAAAAGAAAGCTAAAAGTCAGGGAGAAGCAAAGGGCAATGTAGCAAAAAGAATGAAGCAACTCGGAATGCTGGGCCTGGCTCCCGAGGGGGAGAGCCCCCCGGCTGCACAAGACCAAGGGGTGGTGGGGACCAAGCCTTCCCAAAGAAACCTGGGGGTGGAGAAGACCCTCGCGTTCACATGGAAGTGATATTATACCCGGCAGATGGATAAATCTCAATATAGAAACACAAACGTTATGAAAAAAAAAAAAAATGAAGCAATATTACTCCTGCAAATGCTCATAGTTCACCAGCAACTTCATGCCATGATATGAAAATAGATGAAATGCCAAAGAATTCAACACCGATGTACGTACAAACAAGTGAATAAGTAATATAATGCAACACATGAGGGAATAACTCAACAAAGACAGAGATTCTCAAGAAAAAAACAAACAAAAATGCTGGAAATGAAAAGCATACAAAACTAAGTAAAAACCTAGTTAAAAAAAGCCTCAAAATAGACAGGATGAGTTGGAAGACAAAATTCCAGCGACCGATGATGTAGTCAGGAAGGTACTACATGCAGTTATTATTATTATTACTATTATTATTATTATTATTATTATTATTATT
>PVJA010053316.1:0-12029 GCA_004027025.1 Myocastor coypus
AAAAAAAAAAAGACCCTGTCTAAATAGCCAAGGGAAGAGTCCATTTCTTCCCTTCCTGTTCATTAAGAAAGAAAATGTTTATAGAGCCAGGCAGGGTGGTACATGTCTGCAAGCCCAACACTTTGCTAGGCTAAGATGGGAGGATCACAAGTTTGATCCCAGTCCAGGCCACTTTGTAAAGACTTGCCTCAAAAACAAAATAAACAAACAAAAAAATTTAAACAGGCTCAGGGCAAAGGCCCTGGGTTCAATTTCCAGTACTACAAGAAAGAAAGAAAGAAAGAAAACAAAAAGCATTTCCTTGCCACTTATCATCTACAGGTAGATGAGCCTCTCCCACAAAAAAGATGAGCCCAGACCAACTTGGCTTAAGTCCTTCTTGACTAAATAAAACTGGGCAAATAATATAAGTGAATATTAATTTAATGCTTCTTTTTTTGTGTTGTTGTTTATTTATTTACTTAATGTATTTGGTACAGAATCTTGTAGTGATCCTCCTGTTTTCAGCCTCCCCAGAACTGGAATTACAGGCGTTGGCCACCATGCCCAGACTCTGCAGCTGACTCAGCATACCTGGGGGTGGGGCCAGGTGAGCACAGGGAAGGAACCCAACCCAGGTCCTTGAGCTTGCCTAAGTAGACTCTTAGTCTGCTGAGCTATCTCACTGGCACTCGTTTTGAGACAGGATCTCTGCAGTTTGGCTGGCCTTGTGCTCACTTCTATAGCTCCCAGGCTGGTCTCAAACTCAGTGATCCTCACCTCCTGTGTGCTAGGATTACAGGTGTGTGTGACACTGCACCTTTGTCTGATCTATTTAATGTTTCTTAAACACCAGGCACTGTGATAAGCATGAGATGCCACACTGCTTAAAGATTCTTTTTTTTTTTTTTGTGTGTGTGTCTTTTTTGAGACAGGGTCTTGCTATGCAGTTGAGGCTGGCCTTGAGCTCACTTTTGTAGCCCAGGCTGGTCTTGAACTCTCACCGATCCTCCTGCCTTAGCCTCCAGAGTGCTGGGATTACAGGCATGAGCCGCCACGCCCGGCTTAAAGATTCTGAGCTGGGAGTGCACACCTGTAATCCCGGCACCCAGAAGCTGAGGCAGGAGGACTGCCTTCAGTTTGAGCCCAGTACAGGCTACCTAGTAAGATCTTTTCTCAAAAACACAACTAGGGACCTCATAGTTAGGGGTACATATTGCAAACTATGACAAGTGCTACGAAGAAAACAAGGTGCTAAAACAGAAAACTGAAAGAGCCTTCATTCCACTGGGGAGGCAGGGAGTGAAGTCTTTTTTGAAAAGCTGAGCTGAGGTCCCAAAAGGAGCCAGCCACTAAAGGACAGAGGAAAGTCTCCCAGGACACTCTCTGCAAAGGCCCCAAGGCAGAACAGAGTTTGGGCCAGGTGTGGTGGCACATGCCTGTAATCCCAGCACTTGGGAGGCCATGTAGGAGGATCAGTACAGGTTCAAGACCAGCCTGGGATATAAAAAAGAACTCAAGGCCAGCCTGAACCGCATAGTGAGGCCCTCTTTCAGAAAGACAAAAAACAACAACAACAAAAAAACCAGAACAGGGCTTGATGCACACCAGGACCTGAGATGATGGCCAAGGAAGGGCCAGACAGAGCCAGGAGACAGTGACACAAATGACGGGTACAGCAGCACAGGGGACGGATTCCTCTGCAGATGTGCAGCTGGTGAGAAAGAAAGTGCATTTGCTCTAATCAGTCATGTAAGGCAAGGGGAGCAATAGCAGCCAATCTGTGCGTGAAGGGAGGCAGACAGAACAAAGGGAGGCAACTAACTGAGATTATGTCACTGCCAAGAAGTCAACAGCCAGCAGAACACCACCTAGAGCACTGTGTAGGTTAGTTTGTGAATTGAAACAGAAATGCAGCTTTAATCAAAATCAAGTAAGGACAGACAGAGAAAGTGGTCACATTTCCTAGGAAGTTTTGTTTTGGCTGGGTTTTGGTGGGTTTTTTGGTGGCACTGGGGATGGAATCCAGGGCCACTTTACAACTGGGCTGCATTTCTGACCTTTCCATTGTTTTTCATTTTGAGACAGGGTTTTGCTAAATGGCTAAGCTCCTGTCTCAGCCTCCTAAGTGCTAGGATTACAAGTGTACAATCCCATCCCCAGCTTAGGAATCCAAAAACAATTTTTAAAAAGTATAGGGTGTATGGGGTCTCACTACACCCATCAGAGTCATAGTAACCTTTTGGGTTTTCAGCTTCCCAAGCACTGGAATTACAGGTGTGCCACCATGCCCAGTCTCAGTCACTATCTCAGTGCATTCCAGTGCCAGGAATCAAACTCTGGCCTCTGAGTCTGCCTAAGTAGGGGCTTTAATCCGCTGAGCTGTCAAGCCTAGGAATTTATTTTACTAAATTTTTACTAAATAACTTAGATGACAGACTGTGCTAAGCAAAAGAAATGGAGCTGGCAACAAAAGAATATATAATCACAAAGATACAAGGTGCTATAAGGGCCAGCCAGAGAGCTCAGCAGATTCAAGCGCCTGCTTAGGCAGGCACTGTGGCTGGGGGTTTGATCACCAGCTTGCGTGCTGGTGCTGGCCTCAGCCCCAGTGCACACTAAAACAGCAATTAAGGGGGCTGGCAAGATAGCTCAACGGTCTAAAGTGCCTGTTTAGGCAAGTGGGCAGGGACAGCATTCGATCCCCCATACCACATGATGCACCAGCCCCATAGCAGGCTGAGCTGGCCATAACATAAATAATTAAAAAAATAAAAAATAGGGGCTGGGGAGATAGCTCCGTGGCACAAGTGCCTGCTGAGCAAGTGCAAGGTCATGAGTTCGAACCCCGGTCCTGCCAATAAATAAATAAATAAATAAATAAATAAATAAATAAAACAGCAATCGAGACCGCATGTGGTGGCACGCATGCCTATAATCCCAGTGCTTGGGGGGCTGAAAATAACAGGATCCACTATGAATGGGATCTACATAGTGAGACCCTGTACTAAATACATTTGAGAGAAGGAAGGAAGGAAGGAAGGAAGGAAGGAAGGAAGGAAGGAAAGAAAGGAAAGAGAGAAAGAAAGAAAGAAAAGAAAAGAAAAGAAATACCACTATGAAAGTATAGTGCCACTGGAACAAAACGATGTCAGGTTTTGTTTCAGGTTTAGGGAGTCATTTCAAAGTGTCGCATGGAAGGACAAAATGCCCACTGCCAATGGTAAGGAGCCAGCAGTGGTGACTGGGGGGTTGCAAGCACAGATACCCTAAAGCAGGGGGAGGTAATTACCCTGGCAATGGGCAGCAGGCTTCTGTAGGTCCTGCACATGGCACTGCCCTTTCAGAATTCAATCTAGCAGAAAGTCTGACAGACCTTAAAAATGCCGGAAATAGAGGAGAAACAGGAAATAGAGGAGGTGGATCTTTTACAAATGGGATAGGAGCAAGGGTAATGGGACAGAAAAGGACAGAAGAGGAGCAGAGGGGAAAAGAGTTGAGATGTGTCATGCACATGTGCCAGCTCCTTGTGAGCAGTGTGATCATTATGTACTACAAAGGTGTACTAATAAAGAATGAAAACTGAAAGAGTTTAAAACATTATCTTTTGACCTACAAATCCTAACTTGTAGTACAAGACGTACCGTAGGAGCCAAAAGATCTAGAGTTCTGTCACACATGTGTTTAACAATGCTGAAGAAAAATAACCAACTCAAGAGCTCACAATTAGGGGCTGGGGAGATAGTTCCATGGCACAAGTGCCTGCCCGGCAAGTGCAAGGTCATGAGTTTGAACTCTGGTCCCACAAAAAAGAAAAAAAAAAAAAGCTCACAATTATCCATCAGTGTATCTTCAAACTCCAAATATCGGACAGCTTTTGTCCCACCCAGCCCTTCAACGCACTGTTCTGTGTCTCTCTAGCTTGTCTGTGCCCTCCACTCCACTGCATGCTCCTTGAAGGCAAGGACCACACCTTATTCACCTTTGAATCTCCTTGGAGTCAAACATTTGCTGAAAGTCCCCCCATGAAAGCACGCCTGCACTCCACGTGCACCGAGCAATGGTGTGTCAGCCTCCTCCCTAAACCCCCTTCCTCCCCAACCCTCCTGGGCCAGCTTACCTGCATAGAAGTGATAAAAAGGCCACCAGACAGCACTGTTTGGGATGTAGGTAAGCAGTGAAGCCACGTAGCCTCGGTAGAAGCCACGAAGCCCGTCAGCCTGCAGGATCTGCCTGATGATGTCCTTAGTCTGGCCAAAGGCCACAACCCCTTGTCCTTCCAGGCTCCCACACACCTGGAAGCGGCCCACTTTCTCACCCTTGCGCTGCATCATCAGGTGTTGGGACACCACATCGATGGGCACAGTGATGCTTTGGGCCACAAGGGAGGCTGAGCCCCCAGCCACCAGTGATTTGACTGTATTGCTCTGACTGTAGTCAGCTACAAACTTCCGGGTGAGCTCATAGGTGGTGACATAACACTGGCCAGAGATAAGGGTAAAGGTATTGACCAGGAAGCCCCGGTACAGGCCCGTCACACCATCTGCTCGCAGGATCTTGATGAAAGCATCAAAGGTCCCATGGTAGAGGCTCTTGCCCTTCTGAACCTGAAGTCGCGTGCGGATGAGGGTGAACGGATAGACACTGACTCGGATCATCATCGTCATGGCCACGCCAAACACATAGAACTTCTTCTTGTCCAGGTGCTCCCACTCGATGATCTGGATATTGCGTTTGTCCTCCATTGCACCTGAAGAGCTGGGATTGGGCAGGGGCCGGAATGGGAGGAAATGGGTCAGTACTTTGTGCTCTCCGCTCCTGGCTAGATGCCAGAGCTCCTCTCCTCAGGCTTCCTCTCCTGAGGGGCTCACCTCTCTCTCCAAAGCCTAGACTTCACCCAGCTCTGCTCACTCCTGTCTCACACAAACCAGCATCCCTCTGCCCTCTTCTTTGCCCTTAACCAATCCCTTCCCCACACAGGTCCCCTCCTCCATAAGCCACTCCTCATCCCAGTGACTCTTGGCTCTACTCAAACCTTGGTGCCCTACGCCCATGTAGAAGAGCATGCACCCTGAACTCTGTCTGGGCCATGGTGGCACATCCCTGGGCAGGGACCTTTCTCTTTATGTGCTATGGAAAAGCCAACCCTCTGGCAAGACCTAAATCACACCACTAAGTGGCACTGAAAAGATTCCTGAAGGCTCCTGGGTTCACTGAGGGTGCACCACCTTGTGCCACTCCTCCCAGCGGGTGCCTCTTAGCCCCCACCAGCTGATTCTCCTGACTGCTAGATTCCCACACTGGGCCAGTGAGCTCCCCTGAACACTTGCATTTTCTCCAGCCCACATTAGAAGACTATGGGGAGGCAAGTGAGTGGGGCTTTTACGCTACAGGGCACCACTACCACCTGCCCAGCCTCCACAGAGAGCAGGGGGAAAGCTAAGAACAGGCCAGAGGTCAGAGTCCTCTTCTGGTGAGATAACTGACTCCAGGAAGAGAAGAGAACCCCAGAGCTACAGTTTACCTGCAGTGCCTGGAAGCCACAGGGTGGGACAGATGTGACCCTGTACTTTCAACCCTACTCACACAGACCACAGCCTCAGGCTAGAGAAGGAAGGTAAGAGAAGGGGCAGAGAAGAAACTCACAGATCATTCAAGGAGACACCACAGCCTCCTAAGGAATGGATGTAAGATACAGAGGAAAAGAAAGCAGAATAAATGAACATACAGGGGACCCACATGTGAACCATCACCTGGAATTTCAAACAGAACTAATAAATTCCCCATTATGGTTTGTGTCTAGATGGCCCTCCCAGAGCCTCTTGCTGTCATGGAATGGGCTTCCAGAGATTCTGGTTGACACCTAGTCCAATGCTGAAATTCTGGGTGTAAGCGTGACACCAGTCCCGGGGCAGGTCACCTGCATATAGTCTAAGGGAGGGAACAAGGTTTGCTCCTGCTCTTTCCTTTTTTTTTTTTTTTTTGGCGGGACCGGAGTTCGAACTCACAATCTTACACTTGCCAGGCAAGCATCTGTGCAGCAGAACTATCTCCCTGGCCCCTTACTCTTTCTCTTTTGCTCTTGCTGCTTTTGCTGTTTTCCACCTCCATGAACTGCTGCCCTCTGCCATGTACCACCCTGTCTTGGAGCCATCCAAGTATGGACTTGAAACCTCCACAAACTGTGAGCTAAATAAACCTTTCGGGGCTGTGGAGATAGCTCAGTAGAATAAGTGCTTGCCTGGCAAACGCAAGGACCTGAGTTCAACCCCCAGTCCCGCAAAATAAATAAATAAATAAATAAATAAATAAATACCTTTCCTACCTTAATTTTTTTTTTTCTTTTGGTCTTTTTGAAACAGGGTCTTGCTATGCAGTTCACGCTGGCCATGAGCTCATTTTGTAGCCCAGGCTGGTCTCAAACTCACACTGATCCTCCTGCCTCAGCCTCCCGAGTGCTGGGATTACAGATCCTTCCTTAATTTTGAGTGTTGGATATTTTGTCTCAGCAATGAGAGAAAAGTAACCAAGATACTCACTAATGTAATATTATATGAAACCAGGAAATGTGTGACTGGGCGTGGTGGTACATGCCTGTAATCCCAGCACTTGGGAGGCTGAGGCAGGAGGATTGGTGCAAGTTTGAAACCAGCCTGGGCTACAAAAGTGAGCTCAAGGCTAGCTGAACTGCAAAATGAGACCCTGTCTCCAAAACACAAAAATAAAATAAAATAAAATAAATCAGGAAACATGAAACTGGAGCACATCACATTATTAGAAATATTGTTAGGTAGGAGAATCAGAGTTCAAGACCAGCCTGGGCTACAAAAGTAAGCTCAAGGCCAGCCTGAACTGCATAGCGAAACCCTGTCTCAAAAAGACAAAAAAAAAAAAGTCAAAAAGACTTTGACACTGCATGGTGGAGCATGCCTGTAATCCTATCACTCAGGAGACTGAGGCAGGAGGATCACTGAGAGACCAGCCCAGGCTACAAAGTGCACTCAAGGCCAGCCTGAACTGCATAGTGAGACCCTGTCTCCAACAAGACAAAACAAAACAAAACCAAAAAAAGCAAAACAGACTTTGAAATTAAGATTTCCCTTGCCTCCCTTTTACCTATCTTTACTTTTTTCTTACTTCAACACGTGTGTCCATTCAGAGTCCACCCTCAGCCACCTTCTCCAGCTGGAGGGCCCAGCTCAGGCTCAGCAGTTCCATGGGAACTGCCCTTGGTTTGGATGGAAGTCAGTGGGGAATTGAGGCAGCTTTTGGGGAATCCTGGAGCTGGGCTTCCACTTTCATAAAGAGTGGTTTATCTATGGTAAAAACTGCTACCTAAGAGCCAAATCAAGGGAGAAACACAGGAAACCAAGACAGGCTTTCCTGGGCTGGTGAGATAGCTCAGTAGAATAAGTGCTTGCCTGGCAAGCGCAGGGTCCTGAGCTCAATCCTGGGTACCACCAAAAACAAACAAACAAACAAAAAAACCCAAAAATTAGCAAGACAGGCGTAAACCCAGGTAAAGGAAGGAAGGAGGAATACATGTAAAGTAAAAACAAGAGGATACTGGCTTGGAGAAGGGAAAAGAGAAATCAGGTGTTTGCCAAAATAGGAAACCAAGGCTGTGGGAAATGAGCTAGAGATGGGGTTCTGCAGGTAGCAGAGCCCCTAGAACAATGCGTGCCACTTGCTGTGTGAACACAGGTGACTCCACCTGGTCAGGCTCAGACTGAGATAGCCGCCAGTCCAACAGGGCCATCTTCTCTGAGCTGTGTAAGGGAAGGTGGTCACTGTGTTTCTAATACCACATCAGGACATGTAAGGAAAACACTAGGATTTGCAGAATACCTGCCACCTCCTGTGATCCTTACAACTTAACCTGTGCACATTAAACACTTCTGCTGAAGGAAGAGAGCAGAGCTGGATAGAGCAAATGTAACAGGCCCAAGGTTACTTGGTCAGCGGTGGAAGTAGAATCCAAGCCAAACTTCTCCACTCCCCTGGGCTCTCCACTTTTGGGAGTTGAAGAATCCAACACAAAATCATTCCGCTCAATTGAAAGCCAAGCCATTCCCACTACGGAAGGCAGACTTAATACGCTCAGATCCCCAGGTCACCTGGGGCTAAGCACATAGCTGCCCAGTGACTTCTCGCAGCTCTGTGCATGGAAAGCAATCGCTGCCTCTGCTTTCCCAGTGTGCTCGTGGGGCGACTGAACTCAGTGACTGAACAGGCACATGTTGTCACAGGACAAATACAGCAGAGCTCAAGCAGGAGGGCCTTCTGCTGGGCATGTGCAAACTTCGTGGGCACAGGGCAGAAGGGCAGAGTACTGAAGGGTTCCATTCCAGGACTTGGTTTCCTGGACACCTTCTCAACCTATCAAGCCGAATCACCAGCTACCAGCATCTCCTGATGAGGATGCCTGATGTCCCCACTCCTCTCTTGTTCCATCTCTCACACATGTATTTTAAATTCCCAGAAAGAAGTAGGGACACTTGCCGGGTGTGGTGGCGCACACCTGTAATCCCAGCACTTGGGAGGCTGAGGCAGGAGGATCGATGAGTTCGAGGCCAGCCTGGGCTACAAAAGTGAGCTCAAGGCCAGCCTGAACTGCATAGTGAGACCCTGTCTCAAAAAAAGCAGAAAAAAAAAAAAAAAAGAAGTAGGGACGCTCTAAGCCAGGTAACTGTCACCACTATCATAGTGTTAGAAGTCACCAAGCCTCATGCCTCCAAGGATCAGCCACTACAACAGAAGGACCTATGGGTGCTGAATCGACCCACTCTGCTCCCTCAAAAGGAGAAGGCTACTCCTGAAAGAATGGTTCTCAAACTATCCATTGCTACATAAACCTCAAACTTCCTGCTGTAATAAAAAAAAAAAAAAAAACACTTCCTGTTGTTTTATCCTCTGGAAATTTCTCTGCAGATACCTGCAACCAAAATTCCTTCAGCCTTCTGTTGAGTAAGTCTATCCTCCACCCCACAGGGCCTTCACAATGAGCAACATTCACTCCTCTTTAATTTTTATTTTAAAACAGAGTCTTGTTAGGTCAATAAATTGCCTGGGCTGGGCTCAAACTTTTGATTCTCCTGCCTCAGCCTCCCAGAGTACTGAGACTATAGAGTTCCAACTTATTTATAATCCTTTGTCAGGCTCTAGTTTATACATATGGCTCCAATTCCAGATTTTCTTCCACTTTTTTTTTTTTTGTCTTTTTGAGACAGGGTCTCGCTATGCAGTTGAGGCTGGTCCTGCGCTCACTTTTGTAGCCCAGGCTGGTCTCGAACTCGCACCAATCCTCCTGCCTCAGCCTCCCGAGTGCTGGGATTACAGGCGTGAGCCACCACGCCCAGCTTTTTCTTCCACTTTTAAAACTGCTTGAGGACCAGCCAAATAGCTCAGCAGAGCTGGGCATGGTGGCACACACCCATAATCCCAGCACTTGGAAGGCTGAGGCAGGAGGACTGATGCAAGTTTGAGACCAGCCTGGGCTACAAAAGTGAGCTCAAGGTCAGGCTGAACTGCATGAGACCCCCTCTCAAAAAGACAAAAAAAAAAAAAAAAAAAAAACTCATCAGGTTAAAGCTTAGGCTGATGCAGAGGCCGAAGGTTTGATTCCCAACCTGCCATGCTGCCCAGGTCCCTGGGGTGTGCTGAGACTGCAGTTGAGACTGGGCATGGTGGTGCTACTACACATCTATAATCCCAGAGCTTGGGAGGCTAAAAAACAGGAAGGATCACTTCAAGTCCCTTTGTAGTAAGACCCTGTAGACCCTGTACTAAATACATAAAAAGGGGCTGGGGAGATAGCTCAGTAGAATAAGTGCCTGCTGGCAAGTGCAAGGGCCTGAGTTCAATCCCCGGTTCTGCAATAAATAAATACACACATATATACATACATAAAAAAAAACAAAAAAAAAAAACCCAAAATACTGTTTAGGCACCAATGCGTAAGAGCACTTTGTTCACTCATTTTTTTTTTTTATGGCTGGCTCAGCCCGCCCCAAGGGCAGGGCTGGCGCAGCATGTGGTGCCAGGGATCGAACTGCGGTCCCTGAAGCCACCCAAAGCTTTCCCAAGCAGGCGCTTTAGACCACTGAGCCATCCCGCCAGGCCCCCAAAAATTCCTGTTCTAGGTTTCTAAGTTTTTTTTTTTTTTGTCTTTTTGAGACAGGATCTCACTGTGCAGTTCAGACTGGCCTTGAGCTCACTTTTTGTAGCCCAGGCTGGTCTCGAACTCGCACCGATCCTCCTGCCTCAGCCTCCCGAGTGCTGGGATTACAAGCGTGAGCCACCACGCCTGGCTTCGTAAGAGCACTTTGTATTACACTGGTCCTGACTTATCCCAGAAGTTACATTCCAGATACCCCCACAATAAGTGAAAATTGAAGTAGTGATACTGTATTTTAGTATTTATATATATTTTAAGGCTTTATAAACCCTTCCCACCCTCTTATAAATCTTTCCCACACTTTTAAAAACACTTCTAGGGCTGGTGAGATAGCTCAGCAGTCTAAAGTGCCTGCTTAGGCAGGCACAGGCAACCACAGGGACCGCGGTTTGATCCCTGAAACCACATGCTGCACCAGCCCCACCCCTAGGGCAGGCTGAGCCAGCCATAACATATATCATTTCTAATGTTCTTAACCATTTTCTACAGTCATAAACCTACATAATTTTATTTTTTTTGGCTGGCTCAGCCCACTCTGAGGGTGGGGCTGGAGCAGGCAATGTGGTGCCAGGGATGGAACTGTGGTCCCCTTTACTTACGTAAGCAGGTACTTTAGACTGCTGAGCTATCTCACTGGTTCAGCCTATGTAATTTTAACAACACATGTATACTGTATGGTATTATAAAATCCCATAATAGGGCCAGGGAGATAGCTCCATGGCACAACTGTCTGCCTGGCAAGTGCAAGGTTGTGAGTTCAAACCCTGTCCTACACACACACACACACACACACACACACACACACAATCCCATAATATAGTGAAAAATCTGCCATAATTTAGATTAATAGTTTTTGAAAACCTGTGAGAAACAGTGAGTCCATGACTGTCAAACCATGAAATAGCGAGGGACTACTGTATGCTCAAGTCATTAAGTAAAATGGCAGAGGCAGAACTTCCACTACTGACTGCTCCAGTGAAAAGGGACCCACTGGGTACACCTCCTTTCCACTTCTACTCCTCTTGCACAAAACAAATCCCATTGGGTTCTAAGATAAGATTCTTAGATGTAAGATAAGATTCTGGCTTAGAAGGCAGCAACCACTGGGAGATGACAGAAGGAACAGCAGTCATCAAGTGATCCATGCTGGAGCTCCACTTCTGTTACTTACTAGTATAAGACTGGAATCAAGCCGGGCGTGGTGGCGCACGCCTGTAATCCCAGCACTCGGGAGGCTGAGGCAGGAGGATCGCTGTGAGTTCGAGACCAGCCTGGGCTACAAAAGTTAGCTCAAGGCCAGCCTGAACTGCACAGTGAGACCCTGTCTCAAAAAGACAAAAAAAAAAAAAAAAAAAAAAAAATACTGGAATCAAATCACATCCCTGATATTCAGTTTCTTCATCTGTGAAGTGGGGCTAATGAACAAAGCCTGCCGTGGCTAAATAACAGTGCTGCAACGGATAGGGCAAAAGGACTTTGTCAACAGAAAATCCCTTGCACTATTGCAGAAAGTTCTACAGGCTTGCCAGATAGCTCAGGGGATTAAAGCACCTGCTTAGGCAGACACAGGGGTTCAATCCCAGGTGTGCATGCAGGTCCTATTCCTAGGGAAAGGGGAACCTCCCCCTGCCCTAGTGCTGAGATGGGGATTGAGACTGGGCATGGTGGTATGCAACTGTAATCCCAGCCTTTGGGAGGCCGTAAACAGGAGGATCACTATGAGTCTGATCTATGTAGTGAGACCCTGTAGGCCCTGTACTAAATACATTAAAAGAAGATGGAAGCCGGGCGTGGTGGCGCACGCCTGTAATCCCAGCACTCGGGAGGCTGAGGCAGGAGGATTGATGCAAGTTCGAGACCAGCCTGGGCTACA
>PVJA010053317.1:0-12019 GCA_004027025.1 Myocastor coypus
AAAAAAAAACAGTAAAAAAAAAGAGGCTATCATATCTTACATTACATCATGCACACAACAAATACTCACTATTTAATATGGTCTCTATGTAGGTTATGCGGGTACAGTATTTATGAAATTTAAAACATCACAAATAATATGAAGCTTAAATCCAATGCTAGGTCATTATAGAATAATATGACAGTGATAAAGTGTTTGCTTATGTAAAAATGGTGCAGGAAAAGTCTAGCAATGTACTGTCATATTAGTTGTTATGAACTTAGGTTGGCCAGGAAAACGACAAGGATTAGAGTATTTTACATAGTGTGCAAAGGCTAGAATGGACACAGCTGAACAAAAACAAACTTTTAGTTCAGAAAAACAGAGGTGTTCTATTCTTCCTCAAAGTGTGAGGAAGAAAGAGCTGAATCAGAAGTGAGATGGGAGGAAAAGCATGCCAGACAGCGCTGGGAATTCTGGACTGAGAGAATGGTTGTCTTCTATGCAAAGCACAAGGAAATTTCAAAGTTAAATTGATAACCTTGTGCTTCTAAGTTACCCAAGTTACATTTGTAAGATTTAGGGAGAATAAATCAGAATTTAGTGGGGGTACACTAAAATGTTTTAGAATGTTAAAGCCAGAATTGTAGCTAAGTCTCAGGATCAAAACTTAGGAATGGGACTGAGTGTAAATGAATGTCTTATTTTTCATCTTTCTTTCTTTTAGGTTATCTGATTTACCGCAATTTCCTTTTAGAGATTTTTCACTTCATACAGAGCACCATCATTGGATTCCAAGTTGTGCTATCGGCATAGAACTCTGTTGACACAGTGACCCTCCACAGTGACTCTGTGTTTCTCTTTTTCTTTCTCTATTCCTAAAGACAAGGCACCTTGGTTGCCTTGTCCTGGTTACCTTGACATTGATTCAGAATATTTGCCCTTCATGTCATTTTGATTTAGAGGAAAAGCTAAAAGTTTTAGCTTTTCCAGATCCAGTGAGTAAGTTAGATGAGACACACCATAATTTACTTTATATGTTTGGCTTTTTCTTGAATATTAGTATTCACTGTTTGCTGAACTTGTAAAGGCATTCATGAAAGAGCATTTCCAAATCTGCTCCTAAAATGTGGTAACAGTGAAGAGATAAATGTGTTTAAGATAAGAGGGAAATATTTGAGGGCAAAATACAGCATTATGGTTTTTACTGTGATACTTATTTAAATTTAAACTTTTCATCATATATCTTGATTAACCTTGTATGAATCTCTCTTTTGTACTTTGTTTAAATACAAATTTTTCAATTATTTCATGATACAACAACTAACTATGGAAGTTAGAATGGTAATCAATGAGGAGAACAATGCAGATAGAAATATTATGGTATAGATAGATCAAGAATCCTCTTGAATGGGAAAAAAAAGAAAATTATTTTCATATTTCTACAATGATTTAGGCTTTCTAGGAACTTATTCTTGTCTATAAGCCATGATATCAATTGATAAAGTAATGATATGCATCCAATATAGATACATACTGTTAATTATTTTATTTATTTATTTATTTATTTATTTATTTATTTATTTACTGGTAAAAGGATTAAACTTGTAACCTTGCATTTGCTAGGCAGGTGCTTATTCCTCTGAGCTATATCCCCAACCCCTAATGTACTTTCATAGTGGAGTAGCTGTTATTTGAGAGATGAGTTATAATTTACAGATAAATCCATTTCATATTCATATTTATTATTGAATCCATATAAAAATGAAGCATTCTGTTCTGTTATGTACATCTTTAGCTTTTAAAGTGGTATTAAGCTTTACCCAGAAATTTTAGCACCATCTCTTCACTGACAATTTCATAGAGTTTCACATCCCTTTAGGATTTGAAAAAAAGTGTTTAAAATCTAAGTCTCCCAGAAAATGAATTGTAAGCGCTGATGTCTCAGCGTTATCATTTCTGTACATTCTCCTTGCCCCACTCTCTAACTGACACAGTTATTGCTTAGCAGTGATTTTCTACGGACACAGAGAAGCCACAGATTTTGAACTCTTTAAAGCCATGTAATTTTGAAACAAATAGTGGAATAGCAGCAGTTTTTCATTACCAATATTTATCCCTGGTTCACTGCCTTTTTTTATGATTTCTTTTATCACCATTTTTGGTGACTTCAGTATCTAGAGTAATGAGTCTGTCAAAATATGATTATAATAGGCTTCACCACATCATCAAGCCTTTGTTACTATAACTTTTTGTCATCTAATCTACTTCTGAACTTCTATATTTTATTCAACTTTTCTTTCAGTCTTCAGAGGTCAAGGTAAATATTCTATTTATATATCAGAAAAGAAAACATCAGCATTCTTCTGAAAATCTGCGCCTAATTCCTCACTCATTTTCACATAGGACAATAGCTAAGCTCAAAAGCTCATTTCTATCATGCTTATCACCACCACACAATAAACACTTCAGAACTCATCTGAGGCCTTTTATAGTTCACTCATTTTTCTATTTTTGTTGTCTTAAAAGTTGCCTGATATTGTCTGTAAAGTGCATCCATCTTCATGCCTAAGTGTCTTTATAGAGCTCTCTCTGTCTTTCTCTGTCTCTATGTCTCTCTCTGTCTCTCTGTCTCTCCATCTCTGTCTGTCTCTGTCTGTCTCTCTCTCTCTTTCTCTCTCAGTATAAAAATATCTTTCTCATCTTCCAATAGACATATCTACTCTTGGAAATGATTTCCCCTTTAAAAAGATCTTTTTTGAATATTCTCTTTATTTGTTTGTTTATCCCATGATAAATTGGCATAAACAAAATAAATTACTGCTTTTGACAATTATAAATATCTAAAAGTTAAAGGATACAGAATTATATATCTACCTTCTTAATACTCTAGGTTTTGGAACCTCCATTATTTCTCAGATTACTCAACACAGCCAAAAACAAACAAAAACACAAATAAATAAGAAACATTTACAATGATTTTACATTCATCTTTACAATGTATGATTTTATCAGTTCACTACAAGCATAATTCACTAAGATCACTCAGTATAATATAGTATTCAATTGATCATATAATTAAACATAGGTATCTATAATTATCTAAGCCTATGGCAAATGAAAAGCTATTTCAGGTTCATATGTCAGGAATTACTTCCAAAAACAGACAAACTAGGGATGTTAAGGTCTTAATACACTGTTTTTTTTTTTTTTTTTTTTTTTTTGTCTTTTTGAGACAGGGTCTCGCTATGCAGTTGAGGCTGGCCTTGAGCTCACTTTTGTAGCCCAGGCTGGTCTCGAACTCGCACCAATCCTCCTGCCTCAGCCTCCCGAGTGCTGGGATTACAGGCGTGAGCCACCACGCCCGGCTTAATACACTGTTAATGAAAGAGTAGATGTACATCTCTAACACATACACAAATAAATATGCTTACTTCATTAACTTTAATGTTTTTAATGTTTTTTGTTGATGCAATTTGAACTTGCAGTGATCCTCCTGCTTTCAACTTTCCCAGCACTGGGAGGAAGGTGTGTGCCACTGTGCCTGGTCTCTGGCCAGCTTACCTCTCTTCATTAACTTTAATTTATTTCTAGCATGACATTTTTAATAGAATAACTGATGTTGAAGCAAAATAGATGTAATAGATAAAATATTGTCTTAGCTTCTTCTACAGTAGTTTGTACTCCTACTTAATTATAGAATACACTCTTGATTAGGAAATTAAACAATTGACTGTATATTGAATCTAACACAAGCGAAAATTATACCTATATATACATGCACTCAGACACACATGGGAGATTCTTCTTTTTTTTTTTTTTTTTTGTACTGGGGATTCAACTCAGGACCTTGTGCATGCCAGGCAAGTGCTTACTCTACTAAGCTATCTCCCTAGCCCACAGGGGAGATTATTAACAAGAACTGTGATCATTTTGTTGTGTTTATGTTTCATACTTCTATGCTGTTAATAATTAGGAAACTAATAGTAAAGATAAAGCTACAAAGAAATAAGTAATATAAATCTTGCTTTCAGTGATTTTCAAAGTTTAATTTATCTGTGACCACAATGCACTTTGGTGCTAGTTGGATACTTTTCTTATCAAGCAACATTCTTCTCGCAGAAGAGCACATTAGGAATCATCCAGATTCTTCACAGGTTAGCCAACCATTAACTGCTTGTTACAGTTTGTGTATAGATGTCCCCCCAAAGCCTCATGCAGTCATAGGGCAGCTTGCGGAATTCACAACCCATTATTGTGGAAATGGGTGCTGCCTCTCCCCTGGGGCAGGCGATTTGCATTTCAATGTAAGGTAGGAAGAGAAGTTAGCCGCTTGAGCAGCAGCTAGCTCTCTCCCAGAGCTCTTGCTCTCTCTCTCTCTGCCCACTGCTATGGAAGGTTGCCCTTGGCCATGTGCCACTCTGCCTTAGAGCCAGGTGAATATGGACTGAAACCTCCAGTAACTGTGAGCTAAATAAAGCTTTCCTTCCCTCATTTTAAATGTCAAGTGTTTTTCCTAGCAAGGATAGAAGAGTAACTAAGACAGAATTTGGTACCACAGGAGTGGGGTCGTTGCTGTGACTAAACCCGACCATGTGGATTACGAGTGTTTGAAAAAGGCTTATGGGAAGAGATAGGAAAGGTTCAGAGATGTTGCCTACTTGTTAAGAGCTAGAACAGCTTCTGATCTTCTGTACGGGAGATTCTGATCAGGGCTCAGACCAGAAGGCTGATCGGAAAATCCAGCCTGTAAAGACCAGGTTTTTGCTGAGAAGGACTGCATTGGTTGTTGGACTCTCAATCATTTGTGTTTTGACTTAGCAGAGAAGTTGTCTGCGTTTTGCTCATGTCCAGAGACTTTGCCTAAGACTGACTTTAAGCAAGGCGGACTGATGAATCTTTCAAAAGATATTTCAAAGCAGCCAAACATTGGGGCAGTGGCATGGCTGCTACTGGGGGCTTTTAGCCAGACTTATGTTGCAAATCAAGAGCAAGGAGCACAGCAGGAGGATTCAAAATGGGAGTTTGGCCAGAAAGGAAGCACCAGTAAAGCTGTGGACTGCACAGATAAGGCTGAGAGGAACTCCGTTGCTGAGAAGGAACTCGAGAATGGAAAAGATGGCCTGAGGGCATCACAGGAGGCAAGGGGTCTCCAGCCTTCACAGCCTCAGAATTGCAAAGGTCAGGGACCTTGCCTTTACCCAAAAGCCAGGAGCCCTTTGTTCCAGAATGGTGGAGGGGACAGAAGCACCAGGTTCCAGAATAGCGAGGACATGGAGAATTTATTCCTCAGAATCAGGGTCAGAGTGCTCAGCAATTCATGCATTCAACCCCTGCAGCCAAGAGAGAAGAAAGCTTCGCTACTGCTCCAGCTGGTAGCAGACCTCAGCATTATCCGTGCAGCAACTGTTTTAGGTGCATTGAAAATGCAGGAATTCTCAGATTAAGAAGGCTTCCACTTAGATTGCAGAAGACTTGGGGGGCCAGGCAGTGTGCCCTGAGAGTGCAGTATGTAAATCTGTGAGTGAAAAGCCTGTTCAGTGGAAACCCCAGAAGTTTGGAAAAGCCAGGAATGTGGATTGTGAAAAGAGGAAGCAAAGCCAGCCTAAGAGAAAAGCCACGGGAACTACAATCACCAAGAATACCATAGAGACTGAGCTGCATGGAGCTTACAATTTGCCACAGGTGGCTTCAGATGTTCCACAAGGACATATAGGATTTAATATTGGCCCTTCTGGATTTTGGACTTGTGCTGGTCCCAATGCTTGGTGTCCTGCTGTTCATACCTTTTGGAATGATAATGTTTGTTTTGTGCCTTTAAATATTGGATGTGTTTAATTTTCATTTGTATAGAGGCTCACAGAGACTTGGGATTTGAACTTTTCAGCAATGCTGAAACTGTTAGGACTGACAACTCTTAGAGATGGACTAGAAAGTCTTTTGCTTAAAGGGGTGTGAATGAGTTTTGGGGGGTACAGAGGTGGAATGTTACAGTTTCTGTATAAGTGTCCCCCCAAAGCCTCAAGCTGTCATGGGGTGGGGTGGCTTCTGGAATTTGTAATTAATTATTGTGGAAATGGGTGCTGCCTCTCCCCTGAGGCAGGTGATCTGCATTTCAATGTAAGGTAGGAAGAGAAGTTAGCTGCTTGAGCAGCTGTGAGCTCTCCCAGAGCTCTTATACTCTGCCCACCGCCATGGAAGTTTGCCCTCTGCCATGTGCCAGTCTGCTTTGGAGCCAGCTGAATATGGACTGAAGCCTCCAGTAACTGTGAGCTAAATAAACTTTTCCTTCCCTCATTTTGAGTGTTGGGTGTCTGTCCCAGAAAGACAAGAAGAATAACTAAGACAGTATTTCAATATATACTTGGTCCAACCCTAAAAGGTGTCCTGCATGAGTGGATCTTCTTTATCCATTTGATCTCAGGCTCCATCTCTATATTCATCTACCATCTAGGCCCTCATTCTAAAAGAGATTTTTTTGTTCTGTCAAAGTTGTACATCCATTCTCTTAGCAAATTTAATAAATACAGCTTTGTTTAATTAGCAACTATCTAGTGATATTATTTCCCAACACACTGGTGTACTTTTAACATAACTACAGGTAACAGAACTACCTGTGCATTGCTGGTACAAGTCAGAAAGAAAGCTTTGTGAGAGCCAGAAACACTTCCATCTTTCTCAGCATTTCTTTTCCAAATGCTAATCAATACCTGGCACAGAATCAGAACTATTTGGGAATGAATGCAGACATGGATCACTATTCCTTCTTTAATGAAGTATCATCTAGATATTTTCTTGTATTTAAAACTTTATTCTCTTTCCTCTTTTTATGTTCTGCTTGGTTCAGAAAGTGTTCTTTACATCTTTAGTCAGACTTTGCTCCCACTCCACATTGTGTCATTGATTTAGCATAGGACATTTGTTTCTATGTTTTGTTCTGTACTACCTTTGTTTTCTTAGGGTTCACAAAAACTACCACCACATATAAGATTCTTGAGAATGCCGAAGTCTTTTACACTTTGTTTTGCATTGAGTGAATGGCTCCTGCCTCCACCAGAATATCTTTCAAGGTTTACGACAGTCACAGGAACCTAAACATTACTTCATAAATTAATTTCTACACTCACACTGTCCATTCTCTATAATGTTCTTTTTAATGTAACAAAGATTAAGTCTATTGCTGACAATTAACTGTATTTCCAAGTAAATATCATAAAACAGAGTTTTTATTCAATGCCAGTGTTTTCCTAATTTTAATCTAAAAGCTACTGACTTAAAGCTTATGTTGTATGTAGTGATGACCACTTTAACAATAATTCTTTAGCTAACAAGCAACCAAGAGAGAATATCGAGTCTTCTGTCATTTCAGTGTCGGGATCCGTATGCTATTGTCTAATTTATAACTCTATTTTGGGGAAAGCTTCTGTATAGTTATTGGCCAGTCAAGATTAAAGTAATTTTCATCTGTTATGATCAATAACAGAAAGGACTGTATTTTATTGTATTGTTGGACCTCAAACAGTTTGGTAAATAATCTAAGTTTTATAATTTAATTTCATATTTCTGTTTTCACTTACCAAACTGGCAAATGTCTTTGATCCAGCTTTAAACTTTATTGGCTCCTGAAACAACTAACATGCTAGTGTAATTTGCATGCTATAATTGCATGTATTTATATGGAAATTGAAATATTACCTTAGTGAAAGTTACAATGTTTTATCAGGGTGTTATAAATAAAATCAAAGTTGAAGCTTATGTTTTCTTCAAAATATAGCTATTTTCTGAGCATAATAATGTTTTGCATTAGTAAAAATCTAGAACACACACTAACCTACTTTAACAATGATGATAAATTAATACTTAATGATAATTTTTAAGAGAAAGACAAGCACAACTGTGCTGGGATCTAGCAGGTATGTGTGCCAGGGAGGCTATAGAAGTGAACAGGACCTGTCAGTGTAAAGATGAAAGTGTGAGTCCAGGCAAATCTTGGAACTCCTTTTGTGGAATAGTTTGGGGTTCCCCAGGATGGGGGGTGAGATACCATTGGAAGTAGCTATTGTGTTCTTCATAGTAGTCACTCTGCATCTTCCTGCTCTGGGGCGTACTTTTGTTTTTATTTCTTCTTTTGAGTTCTTACACTAGGGAAACTATAGAGTATTCACACATGTAGGTCTGGTCGATTTCACTTATGAGCATATGTTCAAGATACATCCACTTTTGGATGAAGGCTTTGAGTTTATCATTCTTTATAGCTGAGTAATATTCTCATTTCAGAACTTTTCTTTGTTTATTTATTTTTATGGCCGGCTCAGCCTGCCCTGAGAGCAGGGCTGGTGCAGCATGTGGTGCCGGGGATCGAACCTCGGTCCGGAAGCCTCTTAAGCTTTCCTAAGCAAGTGCTTTAGACCACCGAGCCATCCTACCGGGCCCAAGCTGAGTAATATTCTATTGTATAAAAATACCACATCTTTTCCAACCATTCTTTAGGTGAAGGGAATTGTGATTGCTTCCAAGAGTTAGCTATCACAAATTGTGCTGCTATGAACACAGGAGCACAAATATCAATACGACAGGATGTTTCTACTTCTGGGAAAACTCCTAGTAGAGGGACAGCTATATTGAATGGGATTCCCAGTCCTAATTTTTTAATTACTTTTAATAAGAAATAATAATATGATAGTTTCAAAACATGTTAGTAGGACATTCATAACAAATGACACATTATACATCATTCATTGTTCGCACAGTAGTTATACAGAGCACAGGGTGTAGACATGATAGATTTTTTTTAATCGATATTGCTAAGGAAAGAAAAAATTTCTTCTTTCTGAAATGAGAGGAAGTGATTGTATACATAGTCCAATGTTTCATAATTGCATTGGGTTACCTGTGAAACTGGCAGTGTTGCAGACTGTTGATTTAAGCCTCTTACAGCTCATCATACTAATCTAGCTCTGCGTTTTATGACTCACAAGCTTTTCCACTGTGTGATCAAGGGCAAGTTAAAGCAAAACCTGTATAACAAAACATTCATCTTTTCTATCTTCCAAGGTCAAATCCCCTCAATATTAACTTTGGAACCATGTACAGTGTTTTATAGAACTGTTGTCAGTGTCAGCCATCGAGATAAGTCACGGCCATTGCTTAATCAGTTTGCTTTCTGTAAAAGCCTGAGAGAATGTTTTTTCTCTCCTTAAGCACACTGTACTTCATTTATCCCTTTCCTCTGAGGTCCCATAATCTCCTTGACCAGAAAATTTGGGACACCAAATTTTTAATCTGTTAACTTACATTCTCAACCGTCCAACAGAGAAACTTTGTGATACTATTACTCTATAACATAGATAATTGAGCTTAACATCTTTCTGAATATCAAACATCTAAGACTTTGCTTGAAATTGTTATGTTATGACCATCATTGATATTCTAATAAATTTCAATAGAATGTGATAAAAGCAGTTACATATTATTACGGAAACATTTAGAAATCCAAGAATGTACAAAATTGTAGCCTTGGGCTGGGATGATAGCTCTGTAGCACAAGTGCCTGCCTGGCAAGTGCAAGGTTGTGAGTTTGAATCCCAGTCTCACCAAAAAAAAAAAAAAAAAAAAAAAAAAAAAAAAAAAAAAAAAAAAAAAAAAAAAAAAAAAAAAAAAAAAAATTGTAGCCTGTCAAGCCTAGGGCATTTTGCATAGTCTCTTACTCTCAATTAATACCCTTTTTTGTTAATCAATCATTTATTTGAGAGTTTATGTTAGAAGCAGTACACATCTAAAAGACCAGAAGGGCAGACATTCCAAGCATAGTTTTAGGGTTGAGCATTGCTATTATCAATGTGAAAAACCTTTTGAAGGTTCTTAGGACCAATATCTGATTCATCCTGTGTACATAAGTGCATGGTTTTGCTCCTGCTATGTTTCCTGTCTTTTTTGCTTCTAGTCACTTCACTGTTTAATCCATAAGTCTTTGATTTCCATTCACCTATGTTATGCCCTTCCATTTTTATTTCCTCTTTAGAGTTCTTACACTAGGGACATTATTTAAATGTGTAGGTCTGGTTTATTTCACTTATTAGTATATGTTCAAGGTACATCCATTTATACATGAAGTCTTCTATTTTATCATTCTTTTTTTTTTTTTGTCTTTTTGAGACAGGGTCTCGTTATGCAGTTGAGGCTGGCCTTGAGTTCACTTTTGTAGCCCAGGCTGGTCTCGAACGTGCACCAATCCTCCTGCCTCAGCCTCCCGAGTGCTGGGATTACAGGCGTGCGCCACCACGCCCGGCCTATTTTACCATTCTTTACAGCTGAGTAATATTCCATTATGTAAAAATAGCACATCTTTTTCAACCATTCTTCAAATGATGGGCATTTTGGTTGTTACCAAGGTTTGGCTATTATGAATTGGGCTGCAATAAACATAGGTGAACAGATATTACTGTGGTATGAGGTTTTCAGTTCCTCTGGGAAAACTCCCAGAGGGGGAAAGATGGATTCAATGGGATTTCTACTTTTAGTTTCTGAAGGATACTCCACACTGCTTTCCATAATGGTTGCTCCAATCTGCATTCCCAACAGCAGTGAAGAAGGGATCCTCTTTCCCTATAATCTCTCCAACATTTGTTGTTGGTTGATTTCTTTATGATAGCCATTCTTTTTGGGGTGAGATGGTACCTATGTGTTGTTTTAATTTCCATTTCATGGATGGCTAGCAATGTGGAGCATTTCTTCATGTATTTATACGCTTGCTGATTTTCTTTCTTTGAGAAGTGTGTGCTCATCTCAGATGACCATTTCTGGATTTGGCCTTCCTAAAGATTTTTAGTTCTTTATAAATTCTAGATAGAAGAACTTTGTCTAAATACTTATTAGTTAAAGTCTTTTCAAAATTCATGGGTTGTATTTTCACTCTGTTGGTAACTTCTTTTGATGTGCAAAAACTTCTTAGCCTAAAGAGGACCCAGTTGTTGATTCTGTCAAGTGTTAAACGTGCATTTTGGTTTTTGTTCATGAACTCTTTGCCTACCCCAAAGTGTTCAAGATTTTCTCCCATTTTCTGTTCTGGGAGATTTAGTATTTCTCTTTTAATATTTAGATCTTTAATCCATTTTGACTTTATTTTAGTGCATGATGATAGTCTTGGATCAAGTTTTCGTTTTCATCATGTAGAGAGCCAGTTTTTCGAACACCATTTGTTAAAAAGGCTATTTTTCTTCCATTAAGCATGTTTGGCCCCTTTATCGACGATAAGGTGGCTGAGTGTGTTGGTATTTGTTTCTTCATCTTGTAATCAATTCCATTGATCTGTAGGTCTATTTTTTTCTTTTTTTCTTTTTTTTTTTTTTTTTTTTTTTTTTTTTTTTTTTTTTTTTTTTTTTTGCCAATACCATGCTGATTTTATTACTGTAGCTTTGTAGTATAACTTTAGGTCAGGAATTGTAATGTCTCCATCCTTACTTGTTGCCCAGAATTGTCTTTGCAATTCTTGGTCTTTTTAAGTTCCAAACAAATTTTAGAAATTATTTCTCCAGGTCTATGAAGTATGTTGATGGTATTTTGATAGGAATTGCATTAAATCTGTATAACAATTTATAGGGAGTATGGCCATCATCACAATATTCGCTCTTCCTATCCAGGAGAAGGGATTATTTTTTCCATTTTCTGTCCGCCCAAAGCCTCATGCAGTCATGGGCAGGGGCTTCTATAGATTGAGACTTGACTCATGAGTACTGGGATTATTTCATTTAGTACTGATCTAGAGTTTGAGACTTGATCCATAATCCCTGGGATTATGTTTTTTTAAGTACTGCTGGGATTATGGGTATAGCCTAAGGAGGATTGTTATGGTTTATGTCTAGTTGTCCCCCCAAAGCCTCATGGAGTCACTGGGCGGGGACTTCTAGAGTTTGAGACTTGATCCATGATCCCTGGGATTATAGGTTTTAGTACTGATGGGATTATGGGTGGAAGTACTTCTGGGATTATGGGTGTAGCCTAGGGCAGGAGCTAAGGCGGAGAGCCTGAATGTAATATAAAG
>PVJA010053318.1:0-12035 GCA_004027025.1 Myocastor coypus
CTTCCCCAAGCAGGCGCTTTAGACCACTGAGCCATCCCGCTGGGCCCCACTAGTCATATGCTTTTTTTTTTTTTTTTTTGTCTTTTTGAGACAGGGTCTTGCTATGCAGTTCAGGCTGATCTTGAGCTCACTTTTGTAGCCCAGGCTGGTCTCGAACTCACACCGGTCCTCCTGTCTCAGCTTCCCGAGTGCTGGGATTACAGGCGTGCGCCACCATGCCCGGCTGTCATATGCTTATGTACTAGATATTCTGTGTTGATTTTAGTATGGGTTTATTTATTTATTTATTATTTGGTACAGGGTCTCACTATGCAGCTCAGACTTGTAGTGATCCTCCTGTTTTCAGCCTCCCCAACTCTGGGATTATAGACATATGTCACTATGCCCATCTCAGTGGCTGGCTCTGTGTGCATGTGGTGTTAGCTCTGTGTGCTTGCCTAAGCAAGTTCTTAGTCCATTGAGCTATCTCTCCAGCCCTAGTGGAGGAATACTTAGAATTGCATATGTATATGGGTGTCAGGGTCCTATCTTAATGGAAAGTGAGAGTTTGTACTAGATCTCAACTGTTCAGTAAGTTCTCAGGGGATCAGATATAACTCCAGGAAATAAGATGGCAACAGGCATAGTTGGGCTTGTTACATTTCTCAAATTCTCAGATATTACATTTAGGATATTTGTTTAGGGCTAGGGAAATAGCTCAGTAGAGTAAGTGCTTGCTTGGCAAGCACAATGTCCTGAGTTTAATCCCTGGTACTGCCAAGAAAAAAAGCATATTAGCTTGGTTTATCTGTCCCTGGGGTCTGTCATAGCTTCCTGTGGAAGATTAATCTTTTTGTTGTTGCTCATTAGGGTGATTTATTTATTTTTTTTTTAATTTATTTTTTTCTTGTTTCAGAACCTTTATTTGTTTATTCACTCATTTTTATGGCCCGCTCAGCCCGCCCCAAGGGCAGGGCTGGCTCGGCATGTGGTGCCGGGGCTTGAACCGAGGTCCCTGAAGCTGCCCAAGCTTTCCCAAGCAGGCGCTTTAGATCACTGAGCCATCCCGCCGGGCCCTCATTAGGGTGATTTAAAAAAAAAAAGCAAGTCAGAATTTTGCTAGGCCATCTGTGGCCTGCTGTATGGACTGAACTAGGTAGGTTGGTCTAAAATGCTTCCATGGAGCTCAGGGTGGCTTGGCACATACCTGTAATCCCACCTACTTGGGAGCCTGAGGCAAGAGCAAGTTCAAGGCCACTCAAGGCACAATCCTGTCTCAAAATAAGAAGATAAGAAGGAGCTTGGCCTTGTGATGCATGCCTGTAACCCTGTTAATCCCAGCATTTGGGAGGCCTAGGAGAATTGCTAGGAGTTGGAATCCAGCCTCTTCTACCTCAGTGAGTGCAAGGCCAATCTGAACTGCACAGCAAGACCCTCTCTGAAAAAGAGGGAAGTAATAAAGTGCTAGGGTTGTCTGGTATTTCACCGAAGTTGACCATGTCCTCTGTTAATTTTTGCTCTGAAAGACACAAGAGGGTTTATTTTCAGAGGCTGTCTTATTTTTTTCATATATAACGACCTATATTTGTTCATGTACAACATTCTACCTTTATTCAAATATGCTAGTGTCATCTCCTGGAACACTGTCATAACTTCCCTGGATTTCTTTTTTTTTTTTTTTTTTTGCTTTTTGAGACAGGGTCTCACTATGCAGTTCAGGCTGGCCTTAAGCTCACTTTTGTAGCCCAGGCTGGTCTCGAACTCACATCGATCCTCCTGCCTCATCAGCCTCCCGAGTGCTGGGATTACAGGCGTGCGCCACCACGCCCGGCTTCCCTGGATTTCTTTTGACTCCATTTCCTGTAGAGCCGTTGGTCCCAGTGTCTTGTGTCCAGCCATCGCTCGCTCCTTAATCGAGTCTTCTTGTCTGTCTACTCTGCTCTAGTGCACTGACGGCACAGCTGCCAGTGATTTCATCCCTTGAATTCTTCATGCAAGCCACGAGCTCTTGAAGGCCAGGCCTCACAAAATTTCCATTAGATCAAGTGTTAATTGTTGCCTCGAGAGACAGGCATGGTAAAGAAAATGATGCCAGATTAAGAACTCCATACCAAAGCAGTGGAAAATTGGGGACACTAACATTTAGAAAATATTTCTTTTACATGAGTACATGAAGCATTCTGCTACAGTGCACAGTGTGTAAAATTATGAAGATTTGCATTAGGCTCAAACACGTCCATTTGTTCTCAGATGCACACATTTGAGCAGTGTGTCTGTACTTCAGGTGGTCACTTTGCAGGAAGTCTCAAATTCATCTCTTTATATAAGTGTTTACTTCTCATCCAAAGATGCTTGCTTGGGTATGTACAAATACTTCATTATAATTTATATTATCATTTGTGTTAAGCATTGTTATTTATTTTTCTTACTATTACTTGAGACACAGGGTATCACCTTGTAGTGGTCCTGAACTTGGGGTAACCCTCCTGCCTCCATCTCCCAGGTTCTGGGATTACAGGCATATGCCACCATACCAAGCTTGTTTTAAGTATTAATGTCAATAGTATTTATTCATATTATATGTTAATATTGTTATATGTTTTAATATGTCTGTCATATGTTGCAACATAAGTACTAAATGTGCTATCTGAGTAACAGTTTTAACTGGGGCTTATTTTCCTAGTAGGATTTTTGGACATCCTGACAAATGATGGTCGAGTTTGGTCTTATTTTCAGGGAAATATGGTAGCTCAGTGCTTTGTGTATTCATGACCTCCCTCCCCTCCCTCCACATAAAAAGAAAAATGAAAATGCTTTCATGTCCTGAGTAGTGAAGAAATCTTGGTGGTTCCTGTGATTCAGCTTCATTCCTCTGTAAGTGTGGGATTCTTTGATTTGTAAGCTATTCCCAATTGGGAAAACACAAGTATGGACTATTTTATATTGGTCACTGAATCAAAAAAATGCCAGGGCATAAGGGATAGTGTAGTCATCATTTTTGATAGATCGTAATCATTAATGTTTGTAAATGACCTTATAGTTTTGCAGTGTACTTTTAAACTATTTTACATTTTTAAACATTGAAATGTATGAAATAAAATGTTCTATGTGATGTCACTCAGCAAATTAGGAAGAACTATTAAAATACAAATCTTCTGTTTTCTGATGTAGTAGTGATGATGTTTGCCTTTTTTTTTTTTTTTGTGGTAATGAGGATAGAACCCAGGATTTTATACTTACTAGGCAGGAACTTTACAGCTGATATATATATATATATAATTATATATATGTGTATATATTCTTTTTTTTGTCTTTTTGAGACAGGGTCTCACTATGCAGTTCAAACTGGCCTTGAGCTGACCTTTGTACCCCAGGCTGGTCTCGAACTCTCACCGATCCTCCTCCCTCAGCCTCCCAAGTGCTGAGATTACAGGCATGAGCCACCACGCCCGTCTCTGTGAGCTATATTCCTAGTTTTTTTTTTTTTTTTTTTTTGCAGTACCAGGAATTGAACTCAGGACCCTGCGCTTGCCAGGCAGGCACTTATTCTACTGAGCTATCTCCCCTGCTCCAGTGTACTGCCCCAATGTACTCAAAAAAACTTTTGGGTTTTTTTGAGACAAGGTTTTGATAGGTGGCCCAGAGTGACCTTCAACTTGTGGCAGTCCTCTTGCCTCAGCCTCTTGAGTGCTGGTATTTCAGGCACAACCCCCCCCCCCAGCCCAGCTTTTAATTTTATTTTGAGACAAGGTCTCAGAATAAAGGCAACCCTCTTGGGTATTTTTCTAGAAGAACTGAAAACATACCACAGTGATGGTGCACTCATGTTTGTAGCAGCACAATTTGTCGCCGCTACATCTTGGAAACAAAACAAATGCCCACCAACTAAGGAATGGATAAGAAGTATATGGTATTTGTACACAGTGGAGTATTACTCTACTGTAAAGAAGGATAAACTTAAAACTTTTATAGGTAAATGGATGCAACTAGAGACCATACTCATGTGAAATAAATAAGACGTGCATGTATAAACATCACGTTGTCTTGTGAGTGTAAGAACCTGAAAGAGTACATAAAATTTGAAAATAGATAATGTCAAAGGGAAAGAAATGGTTCAAAGGGAAGGAACAATTGGAATAAGAGAAAGAAGGAAAGGAAAAAGAAATATGTATGTATATACAAGGATATCAGAGATAGTTGTATTGATTTATGCTGGTATTTTGAAAGGAACAGTTAATGCTTATTTTTTTTTTTTTCTCATTCCTCTTTTTTTTTACTTAAAAAAAGTAAAAAAAAAAAAAAAACCTGGGGTTGGGGCTGGTGCAGCATGTAGTGCCAGGGATTGAACCACAGTCCCTGTGGTTGCCTAAGCTTGCCTAAGCAAGCGCGTTATAGACTGTTGAGCCATCTTGTTGGCCTGTTCCTTTTTAATTTTTTATAACTTTTTTTGACCAGTTTTGCATGCTTACATCTGGTAATCTGAATAACTAATATAATAGATATACAGTTATTTTCTCTTTGTTCGATGAAAAGAAAGATTTTTTTTTAGAATTTTTATTTATTTTTTCTTGTTTCAGAACTTTTGTTTGTTTGTTTATGTATTTATTTTTATGGCCCGCTCAGCCTGCCCTGAGGGCAGGGCTGGCGCAGCATGTGGTGCCGGGGATCAAACTGCGGTCCCTGAAGCCACTAAAGCTTTCCTAAGCAGGCGCTTTAGACCACTGAGCCATTCTGCTGGGCCCCGAGAAAAAAGATTTGTACTAACAATGTTTAGATAAGATACCATGTCTACATCCTGTACTCTAAATGACTACTACAAAGATAGCAATATGCAGTGTATTAATTATTGTAACTATCCTACTAAGCTGTTTTGAAACTGTCTCATTGCTATTTCTTTCTCATTAAAATTAATAAAAAAACCCAACTAATTTGAAGACAATCTTATGTAATACAGCAACTATTGTTGAATTCCTGTAATTTTGTTTAGTGAAAATTTGTATCATCTCTAATGTTTTTTGTTTTTCACTATTTTTTATTTTCTTACAAATAAAAAAAATAAATAAAAGAGAAATAGTTGCAACACAGTAAAATAAAAAAGTCACTCGGGCTGCCCTTGAACTTGTGATTCTTCTACTTCAGTCTCCCAAGTAGCTGGGATACAGGGTAATATGACTTTTTTCCCCATGGCACTAATGATAGAACCTGGGACCTTTGCATTAAACTACATCCCTAGTCCTTTTTTATTTTTATTTTTTTAAGAATTTTTAAATTTTATTTATTTTTTGTCTTGTTTCAGAACTTTTGTTTGTTTATTTATTTTTATGGCCGGCTCAGCCTGCCCTGAGGGCAGGGCTGGCGCAGCATGTGGTGCTGGGGATCCAACCGCAGTCCTTGCAGCCGCCCAAGCTTTCCTAAGCAGCCACTTTAGACCACTAAGCCATCCTGCTAGGCCCCCTCTTCCCTTTTTGTTTTAAGCCAAAGTCTTGGCAGTTTAACTCAGGTTGGGCTGGAACTTGTGATCCTCCTGCATCAGCCTTCCAGAGTCATTTTCTTTTTTTGTGGTGCCAGGGATTGAACTCTGGACCTTCTACTTGCCAGGCAGGTGCTTATTCTACTTAGCCATCTCCCTGGTCCCCAGAGTCATTTTCTTTTTTTAAAACTTATTTATTTGCTTACTTATCACCATTGTAGGAGAAACTAGAGCAGTGGCTTAGTCATTGAATCTTAGGGGTGTGATGTGGTCTCATGTATTGTGGAGTGTGGCCTCTTTGTGGTTCAGCTCTTAACCCATATTTCAGTAAAGGAGATGTGTCAGCAGAGGAGCCCTTGTTTTCTGAATTGTGATTAGGACTACTTGTTTTTTTCCTCTCCCCTGTCTTAATCATTTTTTTTTTTTTTTTTTTTTTTTTGTCCTTTTGAGACAGGGTCTTGCTGTGCAGTTCAGGCTGGCCTTGAGCTCACTTTTGTAGCCCAGCCTGGTCTTGAACTCGCAGTGATCCTCTTGCCTCAGCCTCCCAAGTACTGGGATTACAGGCGTGCGCCACCATGCCTGGCTCTGTCTTAATCAGTTCTGGAAATTTATTTTTAGACAAACTATAGTAGTAGGATTTTGCTTCTAAGAAGCATGCTCTGTCTGTCTGTCTGTCTGTCTGATTTATGGTGGTGATTGCAGGACGATTCATCCTTTTTACCTGAAGTTTGTTTTCTTTGGAAAAGAAGAAGAAAAGATTTGCATCTGTTAACCTCAGAAATCCTTCCGTGTAGTCTTTAGTTGCATCTTTTGTGATTATAGTTTGGAGTCTGGCTGTGTCTTTTGTTATTTGCAATAAAGGATATGGGAAGCAATGAAGAAACTTAGGATTTTTAAGGTAATGAAGACGGAGTGTAAAATGATTTATAGGTAATGACCATAGGCCATAATTTATAAGATGGTATATACATAAACCCAATTAATTTATAGCAACTTACATGCACTTTTGCTGTACTGTATTAAAATTATTTTTCAGAGATATTGAAGATTTTGTTACTCAAGATTATAGGGATCTCCAATACTAGTTTCTTTCCTTGTGTTTGCAATATGTTTTTCTAATGCTGTTTAGCTTTGTTATGATGATAGGGATTAATTTGGGGATATATATATATATATATATATATATATATATATATATATATATATTTTTTTTGTGTGTGTGTGTGTGTGTGTGCTTTAAACTTAATTTTTAAATTTATGTTATGGCTGACGCAGCCTGCCCTGAGGGCAGGGCTGGCACAGCATGTGGTGCCAGGGATCAAATCCACTGTCTCTGTGGTTGTGTAAGTTTGCCTAAGCAGGTGCTTTAGACCACTGAGCTATCTCGCCGGCCCCAAACACTTCTTCTAACACTTTTTTTTTTTTTTTTTTTTTCCATACTGGGGATTGAACTCATGACCCTGCACTTGCCAGGCAGGTGCTTATTCTACTGAGCTATCACCCCAACCCCTCGGGCTATATTATTGTTGAAGAAAAAACAGATTTTATTTTGGCTGAGTTAGCTGTCTCTTATTTTTTCCAGTTTTCATTATAAAAATTCAAACATTATAAAATTATGAACTTGTGCCCAGAATGGGTAACTTAGCAATGAGCAGAACTTGGAAGGTGTGATAGTGTGTACACCTATAATCCCAGTGGGCCGAGGCAGGAACAGGGTGAGTTTGAGGCAACTTGGACCACACAGCAAGACTGTCTCAAAAAAAAAAAGCAGAACTTTTATTGTCCATCCTGAGATTGGAGGGTGGAGGGTGGAGGGTGGAGAGATTTGGTGATGCTGTGTCCTCACGTGGCAGAACCAGAGGGCTTGCTAAATGCCAAGTGAATCCTCTACTAGAACGGTCTTATTTCCATTAATAAGAGCTGGCCTCCTGGCCTGATCACCTCTTAAAGCTCTCACCTCTTACTCCTGTTACATTGGCAATGCCTAAATTTTGAAGAGAATCTGAATAATAATAAAAATACAACATATATCTGGAGATACTTTGTGCCAGCCTGTTATCCAGAGGTTCTTTATGATCAAATAGTGTTGAGGCCTTTTTTTTCTCTAATATTTGATGTAGTATTCTGTGTATTTATCATTTTTTTAAATGCTATCGAGCTGGGCGTGGTGGCTCACGCCTGTAATCCCAGCACTCGGGAGGCTGAGGCAGGAGGATGGGTGCGAGTTTGAGACCAGCCTGGGCTACAAAAGTGAGCTCAGGACCAGCCTCAACTGCATAATGAGACCCTGTCTCAAAAAGACAAAAAAAAAAAAAAAAAAAGCTATCACTTTACATTTGATATTTTCCATGTTCCCAGGCTTATGTTTTAAACAGTTTTGGGACTTTGGAACCTTATGTACACTTTGTGTTTCTCCACAAGTTACAATTATACATCACAATCCAATCAATGAGTCTATTGCAGGGAATAACAGAAGTAATGGGAAAAATACCAGGAATATTATGACAATGGAAGTTCAGATGAGATTTCGTGAACACATCCCGTGACTCAAGCTGTACTGTGAGCCTTCCACGTTGCATCACAGATTGGCTTCCATGAGCAGTACCATAAAGCCAGTACCTTGGCCTGTTTAGCCATGCTTTCAAGTAGAAAGTCAGTCCTCACTTTGGCAGTGTTTGACACCCCAACGGAGTCCTATGTGGGAGTGGCATCAGAAGGGCACACGTACTCCTGGGTACATGTGCTCCATTGCATCCACATCCTTGGTCCTCAGACCCAGTCTGGCAGGATTATTATTATTTTTTTTTCTTTTTTAGAATCTTAATTTTATTTTATTTTTTTCTTGTTTCAGAACTTTTCTTTGTTTATTTATTTATTTTTATGGCCGGCTCAGCCCGCCTTGAGGGCAGGGCTGGTGCAGCATGTGGTGCCGGGGATCGAACCGCGGTCCCTGCAGCCGCCTAAGCTTTTCCAAGCAGGCGCTTTAGACCACTGAGCCATCCTGCCAGGCCCCTGGCAGGATTATTGATTCCCAGAGAGCTGGCAGCAACCTGGCAGTCCCAGTGCTGAAATTGTCCGAAGAGGACTGAAGATGCTGAGCAGCAGGGTTGGAAACTCCCTGGGCACTCAGGGTTCTTCCAGAAACTTTAGCATCCAAAGGCAATGATAGCATCAGCTGCAGAAAGGATCTGTTTTTTTTTTTTTTTTCTTTTTCAAATGCTACAAAAGAAAAAAACTAGACTCCACTCAAGGATGGAAGAAGTCATGAAAACCATTCCATTTCTTGAGATGGTAACAGGCGAAGCATTGTCAGTGTTATGAGGTTCAAATATGATGTTACAATTTAGAGCCATAGCAATCTGATTGCCATGGGAAGAGTCAGTGTTTTACTATCATCCACAACAGAATTCAGATTGTCAGTCCAGATTGCATCAACTGGATTGTCAACTATCATCCAGATATGCTCCTCTTCTTAGTTTGAATTTGTTGAAATCCTATCTCCCAAGGTGGGGGCTTATAATCTCTGGTAAACATACTCATAAAAAAAGCACATAGTTGTAGAAGAATTTCAGTTCTTTTTTTTTTTTTTTTTTTGTCTTTTTTGAGACAGAGTCTTGCTATGCAGTTCAGGCTGGCCTTGATCTCACTTTTGTAGCCTAGGCTGGTTTTGAACTCGCACTGATCCTCCTGCCTCAGCCTCCCAAGTGCTGGGATTACAGGCATGCGCCACCATGCCTGGCTCCAGTTCTTTTGAAAGAGAAAAAAATAAGACATGGCCAGGGTGATAGCTCAGTGGCATAAGCACCTTCGTGGCAAGTGCAAAGACCTGAGTTTGATACTTCTTCCTTTGAAGCCCATGCCACGGCCACCAGAGCTCATCTTGGAGTCCTCGCCGGGCTCTTTCTCTGGCTTCAGGCCCCTGTTCACCATTTTTTCACCTTTGTATCAAGCACATTTTCTCTTCTCTCATTTGTTTTCTATGTCTGTCTGTCTGTCTGTCTTTTTTTTAATTCTTTTTTTGGTGCCAAGGACCAAACCCAGGGCTTCCAGCTCGCTAGGCAAGCATTCTACCACTGAGCCAAATCCCCAGCACCCCCCTTTTTTTTTTTTTTTTTTTTTTGAGACAGAGTCTCGCTATGCAGTTCAGGCTGGCCTTGAGCTCACTTTTGTAGCCCAGGCTGGTCTTGAACTCACACCGATCCTCCTGCCTCAGCCTACCGAGTGCTGGGATTACAGGGGTGCGCCACCACACCCGGCATGATTAAATGTATATTGAATACTTTCTTATACCATTAAATATTCTTTCTTTTTAAATCTTTTATTTATTTTTAAACCTTTTTATTTATTTATTTGGTACAGGGTCTCCCTACACAGTGTGCTGTCTCCCTAGCTCCTCCAGTGTTACTCTATTTCTAGTGTTAGTAGCTTTAGCCTTATGTTAAGTATTCTTCATAAACATTTTGACATACTTTCAATTATTTTACAGCAAAAATACTTTATACAAATCTTTGTGTTTGATTATTTCTTTGGTCTAATATGACATTCATTAAGCCAAGTTAGGTAAACCTTAAAACGTACTCCACGGTAGAGAGCAAACCTAGGGCCTTGGATATGGTATGCAGGCGCTCTGCTGCTGAAGTGTGTCCCTGTTTCCTATAACGTTCCTCTTGAAATCGACATGCCAATTTACCCATACCCTATCGTACGATGATTTATTTATTCTTTTAGAGTTTAATTTTTTTTTGTCTTTTTGAGACAGGGTCTTGCTATGCAGTTGAGGCTGGTCCTGAGCTCACTTTTGTAGCCCAGGCTGGTCTCGAACTCCCACCAATCCTCCTGCCTCAGCCTCCCAAGTGCTGGGATTACAGGCGTGCGCCACCACGCCCGGCTTAGCGTTTAATTTTTAAAATTGTTTATTTATTTATTTGGCATAGGATCTCACTGCACAGCTTGGCCTCGTAGTGATCCTCCTCTTTTTAGCCTCTCAATGCTGGGATTACAGGTATGCATCACCCCCTCTGTCTCTGTGGCTGGCTCAGCGTGCCTAGGAGTGGAGCCAGCATGACATGCAGTACTGGGGATTGAACCCCAGTCCCTGCACTTGCCTAAGTAGGTGCTTAGTCCGCTGAGCTATCTCACCAGCCCTTTCCTTTTCTTCCTTTTTTGCGGGACCGGGGTTCGAACTCACGACCTTGCACTTGCCAGGCAGACACTTGTGCCACGGAGCTATCTTCCCCCCACCTTCTTTTTCTTTTTCTCATTTTTGTTATAAGCTAGCTTAAGTGATTCCATTTTGTACTGCTTCAGGAGCTGCTTGTCCTTAGGCTCAGCTCACCCACCCTATAAAATGTGCTAGCCCTTTAGAGACTAAATAGGACCCCAGGTGCTTTAACACTCAAAACTGGGAATTAACTTAACCCCTGCCCTACTTGACACGAGTCCTCGAGCCCTTGTACCCTAATGCCTTTGTTTTAGTTTAGTCCAAACTCTGATATGACCAGAACTTTGTATTTCCCTTGTTGTGAGACAACTCTGATGTTCACTCTCTGTAACAAACTTTGTCCTTGTTAAAAGTTGGCTCTGCTCTCTATAGCAGACTTTGTGATTGCCACATTGTAAAACCTGTTCTCACCATAAATTTGTAATATCTCTCCTTCCTGACCCTCATGCCAAATGTCCTTTCTGATTACAAACAGAACAAGCTCTGTAACATCCCCTCTACCTCCCTAACCCAGGTGCCAAATATTTTGTAAAGTTCTCTCCAATCAAAGACAAGCTCCCCTGTTTTCACCCTGCCCTCCTTTTCCTTTTAAATATCCTTGTTCTCTCTCAGTGAATGCTCCATTTTCCTGATCCACAGGAGTGTGTGGGCTGCTGGGCTCAGCTAAAATAAAATGCTTCAAACTTTTACTTTTGGGTATTTGTTTTCATCATGACATGCAACAATTTTATAGTTTTCCTCCACTTCCTTTTCCTTACATCCCTTCCTAATTTTTCTTCACATTTGAATATTTCCTTCCTATTTTCCAATATGTTTTGTACATTTTGGCCCTTATTTATCCTTTTTGTTTCTCACACAAGTGGAACAACGCACTATTTGAATACGTGTCCAGTGTATTTCATTTAAGAGTATGGTCTCAGGTGCATCCATTTGGCTACATATGTCTGAAGCTTTTCTTTGATTATGGCAGAACAGTATACCGTTGTATATTAAAAACAAACCTAGCCGGGCGTGGTGGCGCACGCCTGTAATCCCAGCACTCAGGAGGCTGAGGCAGGAGGATTGATGCGAGTTCGAGACCAGCCTGGGCTACAAAAGTGAGCTCAAGGCCAGCCTGAACTGCATAGCAAGACCCTGTCTCAAAAAGACAAAAAACAAAACAAAACAAAACAAAACAAAAAAACAAACCAAACCAGGTGTGGTGGCACATGCCTGTAACCCCAGCACTTGGGAGGCTAAGGCAGGAGGATTGGTGCAAGTTCAAGACCAGCCTGGGCTACAGAAGTGAGCTCAAGGCCAGCCTGAACTGTATAGCAAGACCCTGTCTCTTTTTTTTTTTTTTTTTTTTTTTTTTTTTTTTTTTTT
>PVJA010053319.1:0-12022 GCA_004027025.1 Myocastor coypus
CTCTGGCTGCTAGCTTTTGTGAATCCTGGTGGATGTGGTCTGTAGGTGGAGGTGGAGCTTTGGGATTGAGTAGTCCTGGTAGGCTCGTGGACCAGATTGGTTGCCAAACGGGCTATTTGATGGGTTCGGTGCTGGAGCTTGGGCTGGAGGGGTTCAAAAAAAAAAAAGAGGGGGGGGAAGGGACGGCAGGCCAAGGATCCTGACCCAGCCAGCGCGCGGGCTCAGCTCCCAGCGGTGCGATTTGGGTCTGGACTGGAACAGGAAGTTAGTCGCGGGAACGCAGAGGCGGGGCAGAGGGGTGCAGGGAGCTTACCTGGGGCTGGTGCGCAGGCTCAGCTCCCAGCGGTGCGATTTGGGTCTGTCATTGTTTCTTTATCAGTGCATGGATAGGTTGCTTTTTCTTTGTATTTATTGAACCTAGCTACCTAAACTGTACTATTTATTTTTTTAACTGTACTATTTCATTGAGAATTTTTTTCTTTAAACTCATCTTTGAACCTTAACTAATTTAAATAAGAAAAGTGTGAATATTGAATTAATGCCCTGTGGCTTTAAGTCCAACTAATTCGAAGCTTTTGTCTTTTATAAAAGATTCTGACAGCTAGAGCAGAGAGGCAGATGCAGTCTGTGATCTCTGTTCTCCCAGCCAAACTTAATTTGCATTAGCAGCACTGCAAAGGGTGGGTGGGTGGGTGTGAGTGTGCGCGGACATGCGCACACACATACACAGAGATGTTATTTGGCAAAAGGTTTCTGTCTATTCAGCACAGTCTTCCTGAGTCCCCAGATGTAAAAGCTCCTGAGTTGATGCTGGAGACAATCAAAACTATCCGCAGGCTGATGTCAATACTGCAGAGGATGGCTCTGAGTGATGTTGGTGTAGTACAACTGCACCTGCCTGTTCTGGCAAAGGTCCTTCTCCACGCATGTGAAGGTGAGAAGCCAGGGATCCACTAGAAGCGTGGCTGTTGCTGGCTCTTAGTGGGGAAGGGCGTTCCCAGTGGTAGCTGCCCTCATTTGCTGTGGTATTCTTGGAAACCTAGTGTATACTGCAACGACAGTCTGCCACAGCTCCTCTGCAGTTTGGAAGCAGGAACAGATGGAAAAGGCTCGCAGTCAAGCAATCTCTTTTCATGACCCAGGCTCACTGGGCAGCTCAGACAAAGATGCTCACTCTGCAACCCACAGATGAAGGATGAGCTGTGGGGCCAGTACAGTCAGCAGCCTGCCTGACGGAGGTTTTTGGTAAGGTGAACGTGTTATATTTTTTCTCTTTTTATTTTTCTGTGTTGTCTACATGGAATTGTGTCGTAGTGGTGAGTGATACATTTTGCAGAGTCATGTGTAATGAGAAAGGACAGCCAAGGAAAGAGGAAAGAAGACATCCTTTCCAATGTTTAGGTTGTCAAATTTTTTTAGGTGGCCTTACATAGACAGATACTGAGGGTTTTCACAGTAAGGAATGCTTACTGGTAATTAGCTCTCTCCTTATTTGCATAGGCGTAATTACCTTTCATACCCAGCTTTCCTAGGATCTGAAGTAGAAAAGGGAAGACCAAGACAGGAGAAGCCCTGGGCTGGGGACTTGCATGTGGTCGTGGGAGGCAGTGAGGAATCTGCTATTTTCAGAGCTATGCAGGAGTGGATGTATGTCTCCCACCCATTATCACTGCTGTTCCGTATCACCTGGTTTTTAAGTAGTATTTCTGTTTGTCCTTCACTATGACTGAATCTCTTTAGGGTCTCTTTTGTATGTTTCTCTTTGGCAGACCCAATTCTGACATTATGAAACTTTTTGTGCTGCTGAGTACCACTTAGTTACCTTTGCTAAAGGAAAGATAGTTATAGAAAGTAGCCCTGAATATATATGAACCCCAAGAAAGTTAAGAGCATTTTTTTGTTAGAAATCTAGGTTTCGGTCTCAGCAGATTTGGTAGTCTTAATTTTGGACTCTTTGATGATCACTGTATTACAAGTTCAAGAAATGAGTTTGTTTTTTTTTTTTCTTTCTTATTTATTTATTTATTTATTTATTGTTTCAGAACTGTTTGTTTGTTTGTTTTTTTATTTTTCTTTTTATGGCCAGCTCAGCCTGCCCTGAGGGCAGGACTGGCGCAGCATGTGGTGCCGAGGATCAAACCATGGTCCCTGAAGCTGCCTAAGCTTTCCTAAGCAGGCGCTTTAGACCACCAAGCCATCCTGCCAGGCCCAAGAAATGAGTTTTTAGTACAGTGAAATTCTGCCAAAATCACTTGCCTCTGTAATCTACTGTTAAGTTGGATTCTGCTGCTTTTTTATAGGGATAAAAATTTACTTTTCTTCATCGTAATATGGTATGTATTGTTGTGAGGCATGTGCTATTTTATTAGCCTACCAGGTCTTGTTTTGGGCCTTTTCTCACTACTAGGAAGAGGTAGGTTTCCTAATGGCTTAGAATGGGCACAGAAGAGATCCATATTGACACCTCACTTTCTGCTGACTCACTGCTTATGTAAGCCTGATAGGGCAGTGCTCCCTGGGCTCCTGACCCCAGCCCGGTGTTTACGTTCAGCATCCTTTAGCTTCTCCCAGAAACTTTCTGGTAGCAAATTTTCTGAGTAAATGTTATTGACCTTTCACCAATCAATTTAAGAAGCAAGGAATAAGTAAACCTTATTTTTTTCAATTACTACATTGTTTAATTCAGTTTTCATTTGCACTAAACTCAAATCCCAAATCCTCTCCTCTAGAAGTATTACTTTACCTCTTTAATAGCCTGGTTAAAATAACAACTTCCTTTTCTATCTTTGAGGGCTCAGTTCAATGACCCCTGTTAACAAAAGCTTTCTGTTACCTCCCCTACCCTATTCCTCTTCTCATAGCCCTCTGTTTTTTTCTTTCATAGTACTTTCACAAAACAGATTGTTTGGTTATTTGCAACTTTTTGCCACTCTGCTATAAGCCTGAGGAAGACAGACTTTGTTTTGTTCATCAGTATGCTCCTAGCATCCAGCAAAATGACCTAACAGATAGAAAATAATACAGTGTGCATCATAGTAAAAAGACAGGACGAGGACCAGTGTGTGATGGCATATACTTGTAGTCCCACTACTCAGAAAACTGAGGCAGGAGGACTGTTTGAGGCCAGGCTCAAGAACACTGTTGAGGGTTGAAGCAGAATATAGCCAGGGTGTAGCTCAATGGTAGAACATGTGTTTATCATGTGTGAAGCCTTTGGTTCAATCCCCAGCACAGCACATAAGTAAATGAATAACAAACAGACTATATCCTCTATGTTCCACTTGAGAAAGTTGGTTTATATATTGTACTTTGTCATGAATCATAATTAGGAAAAATGTGAGTATCATATTTGCAAAAGAATGAGGTATAGGCAAAGGTAGCTTAACATTTCTGTGTTATCTTCCCCGCTACTCGGGACCAGGTATTTAACTCAGGCTCTTGCACTTGCCAAGCAAGTGCTTATTCTACTGAGCTATCTCCCCAGCTCCGTTCTGTGTTCTTTAAAAACTGCTGACTCCATAAGACATTGGAGACAAAGCAGAAGGCATTCACAACATTACAGGTATATTTGCTTTAACTCACTATACAGAACAGTGACTGTATTCTCTGTCAAAGGACAATAGTTTAAAGATCTTATTGGCTTTGTTTTTCATCCTAGAGTAACATAGCCTTTCATTCTATAAAGCAGATTATATGTCATTGAGCCAAGAAGAGGATGGCTTTAAGATAGAAAGCTATAGAAAACAGCACAACAACAAAAAAGCTGTTTTCATCATTTCAGTATTCTCTTGCTGGTTGGAGTGCCACATGTCTGTAATTTCAGTGTAAGGATATCCCAACAGAGGAAGAAGGACTGCTACAAGTTCAAGGCTAGCCTAGGCTACATAGTGAATTCAAGTATATATAGAAAGACCACATCTCCAAAAAAGAAGTAACTTGTAATTACTTCAGGTTACCTTTTCTGTATATGAATTAAGCAGAAAATTGGGTATTGTACACACCTGTAATTCCTCTGAGAAGCTGAGGCAGGAAGGTCAGAATTTCAAGCCTAACTTGGGCAATTTAGTAAAACCTCTCTCAAAATTAAAAAAAAAGTTAAAAGGGCTGTAGATCCAGCTCAGTGGAAGGACCTTAGGCTCAATCCCCAGTACCACCAATATATATTTTTGGCAAAAGATATACTCTGATCCTGATATCTAGAAAGGTTAGCAGAATTGCTTAGTATCAACATGGTGTCATGGAACATTTTAATATGAGTGACTCTATTTTGATTTTGAGCCTGGTATGTTTAGACCTAGTTCAAAAGTTTAGACTAAAACAGTGATTTCAGGGCTGGGGAGATAACTCAGTGGTCTAAGTGCCTGCCTGGCAAGCACAAAGACCCAAGTTCTATCCACTGTACTGCATGCTGTGCTGGTCCCAGAACTCCAGTGCCATGCCAGCCATTGATACTGGGCTTGATGGTACACACCTGTAATCCCAACACTGGGGAGGTTGAGGCAGAAGGATCACTATGAGTCCAGACTGCGTAGTGAGATGCAGTATCAAATAAACATTAAAAATAAAATCACAGTGACCTCATGTACTAAAAATAAAAACAAAAAACTTAACTAAAATAAAAGATAACATAATAGCCTTCTGTAATTTTTGTTTGGTAGATTGATTGGTTGAGATAGGGTCTATTTTGCCCACAAACTTGACCTGCTGTAATTTTTATTTAACATTTCAAAATTAAGTGCAGGATCTAGGATAACAGCCTGCAGTATCTCTTCTAAAATTCTTTATTTTGATTTGTTGACCTGATTTATAACAGTGCACGAGTGATTGGTCTCCATTGTTTATCTTAAAATAATTTTTATTCAGTTGAAGGTAAATAAGAACATTAAAACTACAGTCTCTTTATGACTTAGCATGGAAGTATAATAGAATACAGAGCTTCAGGTTTGGAGAAAAGCCTACATTTACCTGTCAGGCAGGATTCTCAACAGAAAATGCGCTGGTCTCCCAGGATTGTGCAGTAATAGGCTCAGCAACAGTATGCAGTAATGAGATTACCTATAGTGCCTAGCACTCTCCTTCCTGCCCCTGGTAGGGCTACACCTCAGGTTGCCTCTCTCGGGTTAGACAGACCTGAGATAGGAAAGCACAGATCATGCTTCTCAGTAATAAGCAGGATTTTGATCTTGGTCTTTGAGTTGCAGGGGCAGAAGAGAGAGGTGCTTATATTCAGAGAACAGAACCACTCATGGCCCACATGAAGAGACAGTCAAGAACCATTTCTGGGGCTGGAAGGCACAGCTTACTGTGGGTCATCAGGTTCTGGTTTTTTTCCTTTTCCTGTGGATAAAGGGGAAATTCCACCAAGGTTATCCCCCACTAGCACTACGTTTAAAAGAATTCTTAGGTCGTAGGAGCATAAAAGTAACAATCTAGTGTATTTCCTTTTCAAAAAAGAAATGGCATCATTTAAAAAACAAAAAATCTTAAATTCAATGAGATTACTAGATTTTATGAATTTGATCTTTTGATTTGGAAGGTAGCTGTGCTATTTAATTGAATTAGTTTATTTTAGCAACTGATAGCAAGCAGTATAGAAGAAAAATAGTACGGTTTTTTGTTTGTTTGTTTGTTTGTTTGTTTTGTGAATGGGGAGGATCTCTCGGTAGTTAGGCTGGCTTCAAACACATGACAATCCTATTACCTCTTCCTTAGCCTCCAAGTACTGGGATTATAGATATGCACCATCACACCCGGCTACCATTTTCAATATCAGAAAGCAGTTTAATGAAACTCTCTTATAGTCATTGGCCATGTTTCCAACAGAAAACTCTAGGGTGCGCTGAGAAAGCAGTTGAGACTGGGTGTGGTGGCACACATGCACCTATATTCCCAGCTCTTGGGAAGCTGTAAACAGGCAGATCATTATAAATCTGACCTAGTAGTGAGGCCCTGAACACCCTTTAGACCCTTCTCTAAAAAATATAAGAAAAAAAAAAAAAAAAAGCTTCAGAGAAATAAAAAATAGTGAAAAAAATATAAGTGCAGAGTTTCACTCAGCAAAATTATAGGAATTCAACAGAGATTATGTTATTGCATATTGTTGTCTTCAGATTATCAGATATAAGCATGCTCAGTACTTGTTGGAAGTACACCATTCTAGTGGTGTTTTTACTAGATTAGGGTAGATGACATTAAGAGTTTGGATCAGAGTAAATGGATTGGCGGTGTAGCTGTCTCCTGAGAGGGTAAACAACAAGAGGAGCAGTTTAAAGAGATCCAGACAGAAATGTACAGTGGCTGACAGACACCTGAGTACCCATGTTGAGTAGGCAGTGAGGTATAGGAGAAAGCCTTTAGAAGCCATCAGCAAGTAGATGGCTTTAAGAGCAAGATGCATATTTGGGCCCCGATGAGACAGGAGTGTGTGCTTTGGCAGGTGTCTTGATACCTGATGAGGCTCAACAGACAGTTCATGGAGGATTGGGATCACAGATCCCAGACTTCTAATTGCTTTAGAAGTTTGTTTTACCAAAATTGCTTGAAATAAATGCTATTAAGCTATTAAGCTATTAAGCTATGGCCAAGAAATCTTTCATCTTAAGGAGACTTGACAAACTATTAGAAATTAACTTGTAGAGGAGAATTAATTGGTAGCAGTTCTTACAATCAGGTTGTATCATCTGTACATGCATTTTATATGTCTTTATATTCTTAGCGATGAAAGCCTCCTCCATGAGGCTGAGCAGTGTGCCTCTGAATCTTTGTTATTTGGCAAGTACTTTTTCTTTAGTTTTAAAGAAGTGACCTTTCTCTTAACCCTTTCTTGTAACCCTGTTAGCCATCTATAAAATAAACTATATAAGCCAGAGGACCTCTTAGGTTCCTTCTGAGCTCTCAGTCTGTACTTAGAAAATAACATCCATACCAAGCCACCCTAATCCTCCTGTTTACATTGTCACTGCCAGATCGCTGGCTCCTTGAGAGCATGTATAGTTTGCATACTCAGTGTCCAGTGTGTAGCGTCAGGCCTGTACACAAGTGCCTTTGATAATGTTTGGTTAAAACAGGATTAAACCATCTGGCCAAGCTTGTGTGGATCCATTAAGTCTAAACAGCAGACCCCTGAGCACACCTGACAGTGCTAATCCCTAACAATACCTGCTTCATACATGTCAGAGAGTCAGTCCCAGCACCAGTTCTGTGTCCTAACATTGCAGTGTAGCAGGTATACTGGGACAAGTAAGCAGCTAGGATCTTAATAATCTGTAAGTGTTACATCAATCCAGTCAGTGATCTTTCCTCAGCAGCCTTGGAAGGCAGAATCAACTGTGAGGTTCTTTGCTACAGAAACTTTTGAGTTCCTCTATTTGTAGTACTGTATGCTCAGCCTTTGCCTGTAGGAGACTGTGGCAAGCAGCTCTGAGAAACATTCACCGGATATCCTTTGTACAAGGCATTGTGCCCATGTTATAGCATCTAAAGATGCACAACAGGACTCTGCTCTTGGAAACTCAAGTCAGTGAGGGCAGGGGACCTGTCATTTCAGTATAATGCAACTGGCACCATGATAGAGATATGTGTAGGATATGGGGACATAAAGGTAGTCCCATGCCATCTGTGGGAGATGGAGGCTGTCAGGAAGACTTCCTAGAGGAAGTTACAGCACACCGTGTGTTGAAGGCTGACCTGGAGAACTTTCCCTGAGTGTGGATGGAGACTGCAGGCCACGTCAAGAAAGCCAGACTACAGCTATGCCCTTGCAAATAAGATTTTCAAGGAGGTTCCCACCATGCCCAGGACATTAGGGAAACTTGCTGTTTCTTCTTGCTCCAGTACATGTAGGATCTTCAGCTATGAAGCTGATTTAGTATCGTCCTCCTCACTGGAAAAAAGTACCTAATACCCTCCCCTTACAATAGGAGAGATGTGTTTTGGTTCACATTCTCAGTCTGGCTGACCCATCTCAAGGCACAAAGGCATGGTGGAAGGGTCTGAAGAAGGAAAGGTGCTCACATGAGGGTGGCCAGGAAGCAGTGAGAGCAGTGGGAAGTGGGCAGGTAATGCACCCTTCCAGATCAAGTCCAGGGGACCAGTAAGCACCTCCTCTGGCCAGACTGCCTTCTCACAGCAAGTCAGCTATATGGCATAAGGCCTGCCTGGCAAGTGCAAAGTCCTGAGTTGAATTCCCCGTATCAAGAGAAAAGTTTGAGCCTAGCCTGGACAAATTAAATTAGTAAGACCCTATCCCAAAATAAAACATAAAAATAGGTCTTGGCTTATAGATCAGTGGTCCTAAATTCAATTCCTAGTACTGAAAAGAAAAACAGGCTGAAGAAAGCAGAAACAAAAAGAATATGGGTCATTTTAAGAGCAGTTTTCCTTGTAAAACAGGACAAGAAAAGAGAACAGTAGAAACCCATGTAATTGTGTGACATCAGGTTACTTAAAGTTAGTTTTGTTCAGTAAGTATTAAAGCCGAGGGACTTGGTGATCATGCCAGTTGCCAGTTGAAACTGGCATATGAGGAGGTTTGGCTGTGCCTTCTAATCCTGACTGAAGGTCAGATGATGGAGGTTAATAACATGGGCTTTATTTTTTTTTGTTTGTTTTGTTTATTTTGTTTCTGAGTCAGAGTCTCATTCTATAATTCAGACTGGCCTTCAATTCATAGCAATCCCTGCTTTAGCCTTCCCAGTGCTGAGATTACAGGTGTGTACTACCTTACCCATCAGTGATATTAACTTTAGCATGAGAGAACATTTTGATTTTTTTTTTAAGCCTAATCTGTTGGGGCTCCCTGTGTGTTTTGTCCAAAACAGTGACTTCCTATAGTTCCTATTTAATACCATGTTTGATGGGTATAATCTGACTTTGTTTTTTGTTTGTTTGTTTGTTTGTTTGTTTGTTTGTTTTTTGCAGGACCAGGGTTCAAACTCACGACCTTGCACTTGCCAGGCAGGCAACTTGTGCCACAGAGCTATCTCCCCAGCGCCATATTTTTTTTGGGGGGGGGGTGATTCTTTGATAGTGCCAGAGACCAAACCTGAGGCCTTTCACATTGCTAGGCAGACACTCTACTGCTGAACTACATACCCCCAACCTCTGATTGAACACATTTAGAAACTTTGCAAAAATAAATCTCATAGGAAGATGATAACCTTACTGTATAGGAAAAGCAACATAGGCTCAGCGTGAGCAAGCAGATGGCCTAGTGAGCTCTGTGGAGTTGGTCTGAGCCCAGAGTCTTGAGATTTGTAGGTAATAATCCTCTGTGCTGGATGGTGGTGGTCCCTGCCAGGAAGTAGATCTATCTGCCACACACAGGTGTGCCAGGCCGTGGATAGCTTACCTCAGACCCTGCAGGGTCAGAGTTTTCAAACACTGGTTTGATTCCTGTCAATTAATTCATATGAGTTAATAGATCATTTAAGTCTGCCAAATGAGTTCTAGGAGCGTAGCACCTGTCTGGCAAGTGTAAGATCCTCAGCTTGATTCCAGATAACAAAACAAAACAAAAATAATGAGACAAAAGTGCAAACAAAACACTATAAACTGCTTATTACAGTGATAGAACAGAACTGGTTGGCCACATGATTGCTATCACCTCTTAAGAAAAACAGGAAGAAGCTGGGTATGGTGGCACATGCCTATAATCCCAGCACTTGGGAGGCTGAGGCAGGATTATTTATGAGTTCAAGGCCAGACTAAACTGCGTAGCAAAACCCTGTCTCAAAAAGTCCAAAAAAAAAAAAAAAAGAAAAAGAAAGAAAAGAAAAACAGGAAGATCAAAAATGACAGACCATCAAGGCATGGTAAGGAAAGAGCATCATCAGATGCCTTTGTCCTGCTTGGTGAGGACAATGTAAAGTGGGGTGGCAGGGGCCTGGTGGGATGGCTCAATGATCTAAAACGCCTGCTTGGGGAAGCTTAGGCGGCTGCAGGGACCATGGTTCGATCCCCAGCACCACATGCTGCGCCAGCCATGCCCTCAGGGCAGGCTGAGCCGGCCATAAAAATAAATAAACAAACAAAAGTTCTGAAACAAGAAAAAAATAAAATAAAATAAAAAATAAAGTGGGGTGGCAGTGTTGATTGCGTAACAGAGAGATGGAAGTTAGCTGGCCATGTCTCAAGTTATGAATGAGGCCCACTGTCTAAAGAAAAGTGACCTTCTGTGGAAGTGACGATGAACGTTTTAAGCTTTCAGTGTTGACAGCTATAAGTTCGCTACCACAGTCCTGGGGTCAAATGCCAGTGTTCCCTTAGTTCAGCTGCATAGTTTCCTTGTTTATATGTGAAATGTGAACAGTCCTAAGAGGGAATCTGTTTCAGAATCTTAATGCTTGAATTTTTGAAATAACTACTCAGATGGTACAAAAACAGTAGCAGTACTAACAGCCTCATCTATGTTGGGGACTGCTTTAAGCTTTTATGCTCCTGGATACCATGCACCCTCACAATAGCCTCCTGAGTAAAGTGTTATCTCTATCTTTTAATGGGTAAGGTTGTGCACCATGACCGCTTTTTAGCTAATAACTCACAGATGTCAGGATGAACTATACAGCTCAGAACATAGACTACCTTTAAGGACTGTTCACAGCTCAAAAAAGCCATTCACCTCTGATGCTCTACAGTTTCTCCCATGCTTTGTTTCCACTCCATTTCTAAGTGTCTCCCTAAGACCAATGCCTGCTTTTAAAATCTGGAGGAGTTTCCAAATCACCCCATGATTCCTACTTTCAGTGTCAGATGAACTGCCTTTCCACTGCAGCTATATGGATTGGTTTTCTTTCTTTCTTTCTTTCTTTCTTTCTTTCTTTCTTTCTTTCTCTCTCTCTCTCTCTCTGTCTCTCTCTCTCTCTCTCTTTCTTTCTTTTATTTATTTGTATTTAGTATGGGGTCTACAGAGTCTCACTATATAGATTGGACTCATAGTAATCCACATGTGTTCAGCACCCCCAAGAGCTGGGGTTATAGGTACACACCACTATACACAGTCTCAGTCACTATTTCATTGCACCTTGCAGGCAGGGCCAATATGGCATGCTAGGAACCGAACCCTGGCCATGTCTACCTGAGCAGGTGCTTTAATCCACTGAGCTATTTAGCTGGCCCTTTTTTGGATTGGTTTCCTGTGGTGTCCAAGGCCTTGGATTCTATCCACTGTCCTCTGGAAGACATGTGGATCACCCTGAATGAGAACCCTGGCTGGATGGGCACACATGGAGACAATGTGGCTTTCTTCGTAGTTAATATATGCAGATATAAAAATTACATCTAAAATGTGATCATTTCTAAAAATAATACTCAATTAAAAGTTTATTCTACACGTATAACCAAACTTGATCCTAGTCCCTAAACTATCTTTTCACTAGTATCATCCATTTTGATCTCAGATTAATAATTGAACTTGTTTTCTGTCCACATTTCCTCACTCCACTGATTACATGAAAATCAGCATTCATGACAGTCTGAGAATGTAAAAGAGAAAACTAGAGTATGCTGAAGCTAGAACCCAGGCTCTTACCTATGCTAACAAATGTTTTACCCCAGAGTCAACATTACTGTTTTCATCCATACCATAGAAATACATTAATCCAGAAATGAACTAAAAATGTTCTCTGGCTCAGAGATCAGCATAATTCCTACTCAGTTGGTTAACTGAGGCTATACAGTCAAGGTGGAAAAAAAGAACATGGACCTCTAGGCTAGCAGGTTAATTTTTAGGTTGGCATCTCATGACTGTTTCCAATTTGGCACATTATTACTATAAAAATGCATAATAATGCTACCATTATCTCTGCTGGGACACATCATGGATCGGAACCAAGAAAAAGCCTGTGATCTTTCTCCAGAATAATAAAATTATAGTTTGATACTGTATTGGGAATTTTTTTACCCTGTGATGGTTATCATTTCTTTTTTTTTTCACATTTTTTAAAATTTTTTATTACTTTTAATAAGAAATAACAATATGGTAGTTTCTTTTTTTTTTTTTTTTTTTTTTTTTTTTTTTTTTTTT